>CACRXK020000252.1:85284-95416 GCA_902702795.2 Paramuricea clavata
CTTGTCAACAATATTGAACAATGCTGTTGAGCATGAATCGGGTGTAACAATATTGTTCAATGTTGTTGACAGCTATGAAATGTGGGCAGCAAAACATTGTTCAATCCTGTTTTCATCAGTATTGCATCAACCTGAGCGTTTTTTGCCGTGTAGTGTACATGAACTTGTGGCTAGAGCTCGACAACTGGCCTCTGCAGCTCACAGGTTTCAGAATGACGTTTTGCAGAATGACGTTTTGCAGAATGACGTTTCAAGAATGACGTTTCAAGAATTTGCAGAATTCAAATTCAAAATTCAAAGATTTGCAGAATGACGTTGCAAGATGGCGGATATTTTGGCTTTAAAGTAATTGGACCACTGAAGTGAATTTAACTCGTAAACGACATCGGTGACCCCCAAATTTTATTTTTAAAAATTGTTTTGTGGAAACGTTTCCTGTCGGTTAAATAAGTGGAATACTGTAATGAATTGTAAGAGGGTTGGTTTGCCTAGTTCGTTGATTTCTTTGTTTAATGTTCATTGCTACTCGTCTGGAATTGCTCTTTGGAATTTTTATTTAATTGTTTGAAAGACAAAGATGTAAGATTTAGTAAGATTATTAGCTAATTTGAACGGGACGCATATAAAATTCCAGGTTCAAGTTAAAGATTGGTAGTTGTTCTCCACGTCTCTGGCTGTGTTTAACTCAGTATATGTTGAATCCTCGTAATTACTTGCAGCATTCACTCTTGATAATTATCTTCTGTGTTCATTTTTGAAAGATCAAGCCCTTGATAAGTTGTATCAACTTCAGTTGCCTTTGGTTCAGGGTTTGATTGAGGTCCTCTGTTTCTCAACGATTGATAATTATCTTCTGTGTTCATTTTTGAAAGATCAAGCTCTTGATAAGATGTATCAACTTCAGTTGCCTTTGGTTCAGGGTTTGATTGAGGTTTCCTACTTCTAAATTTACGACGGAAACACAAGACAATGTAGCAAAAAAGAATTCCAATGATAATCCCAGACACCAATATTACCACAACCATATACCATACAGTTCCACTACGACTACATTCTTCTAAAGCTGCTTTTCCTGAAAATTAAGAACACAGTCACATAGATGGGTTTACCAATTCCCTAAACCATCTGGTTCTATGTACCGTTTACTGCATGGGCGTTCCAAAAAATTAAACATAACACAAATATTATACTATCTGGAACCATGTTAAGAAAAGAAAACGACTTTACCTGTTCCGAAATCCTTTGTAGTTGGAGTAGTCGTTGTTGGTGTTACTGAAAATGAAATCACATTGTTAAGAGTCCGCTCTCTGATTTGCCCATATATAGTTACATATTAAGCTTGATGCACTGTAGTTTATATCACTTTTTAAAAAGGTAATGCAATCATAGCAAAGATCGTATATGATTACCTGTGACAGACAAGCTGAAGGTCTTTGAACTATTTCCAAGTATACTTGTGGCAATGCATTTATATGACCCAGCATCACTGTATTTCAAAACTGTTATAATATGTGTGTTGTGAGTACTGACGACCTCAGTATCGTTATGGATTATGGTATAACTTGGTAAAGGCACAGCTATTGCTTCACACATTATCATGACTGATTCACCAAGTACGACATTTTCTGGAGTCGATGTAAGGCTTATTACTCTAGGTGGAACAGCGTCTGTAAAGATACAAACTCTTTATATGCTGATAAATGATAAACTTCTTACTAGCACTGAATGAACATCCAGGCTTACAGATTGAAAGCTTTACCTTTATGTATTCTATATAAATTTTCAAACAGCAAGAATTGATATAGCCAAGCGCGTTCAATTCATATAGGGTATAATTAGCTTTTTTTATGCATATTTTTACTATTTGAAATATATTCACAAACATTTTGAAAACAGTATTAACGAAATGAATGGCATGCATGCATGTATGGCCTTTCGTTCTAAACAGTTACCATTGACTCTACTTACAATAAACAATTATTTTGATGTATTCTTCGTCAGTTAATTAGAGTGTGACTTTGGGCCACACACTTGTATGCTCCAGTGTCTGTTCCATTAACATTCCTGAGAGTTAATGTTTGTTCTTCTTTTCCGGTTCTACCAATCTGGACGCCATCTTTGTACCAAATTACATTGGCTGGAGGGTTTCCACCTTGTCCTCTACATGCACATGTGACATTATCACCCTCATCTACCTTGATAGGACTGGAACAACTAAACGTCACGGTTGGTTTTTCTGAAATGTAATGAAGCGATGTGCGTTAAAAGTTTAAAAGGTATTTTGTAGAAATAGTCAGAGTAAAGCCTAAAATTTGACAAAATAAACTAACGTACAGTAGTTTCATTCCAGGTTTTTTTATTTATTTAAAATGTTTGCCGACATTGTAAAAAATAGTAGTTAATATATATACATTCGACAAATGCTCTCCTTCAAAAATCTTAAACCTTAAACATTGAGCGCGTAGGGTATGATGGATAACTTCCTTCGAGTCTTAAAGGCGGGAACAATGCTAGGGCGTATGTAATCAACACTTTCAATGTAGGGCTATTTGGTTCAAAATAGCCTAAAATTATGCAAAATAGTTTAAATTATTCCTGCAAAATTACTTTTCCTGTACACTACTTTTGGTAATCGAAGTGAGCTATCACAATTGAGGCACACATTTTGCATAATCATTATTTAAAAAGTTTAACAATTATTAAATGAGGTTGAGCAAGACATGCAGAATTATCAAGCTCCAAGTTTGTGTTATCAGACAAAGCCGAATGTTTATTTATTTATTTAAAAGATGAAAAGAACATCCGCATCTGTTCAATAATGACCAACTTTAGAGCCAATAAAGTGCGATGAGTCAGGTATTTTGGGCCACTACTTTCCTGAATACTTCAGTCCCACCCCCAACACTGATCGACCAGCCCCTAAGGATGTTGCCTTGATGAATTAGCCTTTTCCCAAAAGAGATCACAGCGCATTCTAGGATCGTTTGGAGGGACAAAATATATGGTGACAGGCTCAAATATGTGAAAGTGTAGAAGTATCTACTGTTAAATATCAATTTTTTAGACGACCAAAAATGAAATATTTCCTTTTTAAATTAAATATTTAATTTAAATGTGTGCTGCCATATATTTTGTCCATCTAACATGGGTTTCGCGCGACTAGACCCGGGACTTTGGGAAATAGCTAATTGGCCATATACATGCATGCAACTCGAAAACTGATAAAAAAATATATTATCCTAAAATTCTAAATAAATCGGAAGACTTTATGAAAACTTGCCTGCAATAAAAACATCAACTTCAGCATCCACGCCTCCACCAGTTTGTTGAACGCTCAACCGGTACTTTCCATTATAACGTGCATCAACATTTTTTAAAACCAATGTTGCTGGCGTTTCTATCGCAAGCCTAGGTAAGCTGCTCTTAGTTATTATAGGGGCATTAGTGCGAAATTTTACAGCAAGCTTTTCTGCCTCTGAACCACCTCTTCTTGTGAAATACCAAGCTAGAGATGCTTGAGCAGGATCGCCCACAAATGACCACTTTAATCTTTCAGTTGCTCCAGGTAGAACAACTATCGTGCTCTGATTAGATGGTGGATAGACTTGCCCTACACAACAAAACGTTTTCTTTACTGTTTAAAAGTCACTGCAACGATTATTTCTTTTACATGGGTTGTTCACAGACTATGTAACTTCCTTGGGGGAGCGGGCCAGGACGAATTTGACTGAGGCTGAAGAAGTTAATAACTGAAACCGATAATCAAAAACAAATTTGCAAAGTAATCAATACTCTTCTATAAGGTTAACAAGTAGCTTTCCTTCGCAAGTGACGTGCATTCAGAAGTACCATCTTAATCATTTCACAGTCCTACGATCTTTCAGAAACAATGATACACCGTTTTTGAAAACAACCCCGATTTTTTCGGTTATAAAGTGATAAACTTCCTCAACCTATAGTCTGACCATCAATCATGTATTGTCACGAAGGGATCCAATGGGGATGGCGAAAGACAACTCATTCAACTTAAATAATTAAAGGAGATAATACCTATATAGCCGTGTGGAAACAAAAAAAATTGATTGTCTCGCAAGCGAGTCAAGCATGCAAAGAGTGGGATATAAAAACGCGAGAAAATAAAATTAAATTGGGAAAATAAAGTCTTATACCTTCACATGGAAACAACACAGAACTGAGACCAAATAAAATGAGAAAACCAACATTAGTCATCTTATGAAAGTCAAGTCTAGATAGAAAAGGGAAACAATTAAATATGCAGTTGTTCCATAATGGATATTTACATCCATCTTAGTTAATGTATGCAAATATCCACTCGACAATTTACATCTTCAATACCTATCAAATATTATTACAAATAACCTATACATGGCAGTACCGTATACTGAGTACCCTAGGTGTACATGAACTTGTGGCTAGAGCTCGACAACTGGCCTCTGCAGCTCAGTTGGTTAGAGCTCTGCACCGCGGAATCGCAGGGCCACATACAGGTTCAATTCCTACCATGCAGGGACCTAAAGTTGAATTTTTCGCTTCTGTTCCTAGTTAGGCCTTGCAACTGCAGATCTTGTCACATTGGGTAAATAAATTGAACAATTGCATGTATAATACAAGATAATCATATACTGCATGATATTATGTCTGGTTGCAATGAAATTTATGGTTTCATAGGAATAACATCAATAATCCATTGTAACAAGTATGTGTAGGTTATTTTGAGGCAACGAAGGGATATGTGATATCCCCGAGGTGCCTCAAAATAACGTACTTATTTTTCACACTGCGAGGTCGCGTTAATGAGTCAGAAAAGAAATAATTCTTAATGCCATTTTGCCTTCGCGATGTTGTTTTTTCTCATTTTTTGTGCTGCAAAGACATTGCAGGTGAATATTAAAGGGGATTATTAATTGCAGGTGAATACTAGAGGGATTATTAAACGGAAATTGATTAGAGGGGAATATTGAATATATTCCCCAACAAGAACAAAGGAAACCGAGCAGGGTGAAAAATAAGACCTAGTTACTTACCTGCTGAAAGTAGTATTGTCCTGTAAAATTGGCGACCAAACGCTATAATATGGTGTGTTGTTTTATATGGTATAAAGTTTTTCCGGCTTCGATACTAACCGGAACTTGATACGCGAATGTGTAGGCTAACCTGCGTATCTGGCGGTAACGACAATAACCGACAACTTTGTTGTCCAGATCGTATAACCCACAAACTAGTAAAGTTTCCAAATACGCAACGTTTCCAAACTGTATTAGGCGAAGAAAAGCTTCGTTAGTAACCAAAATATTCAATATTTTGCTTTATTACATTTCTTTATAATGTAAATACTGCATGGCAGCTGACAAACGTCCTGCCTCCCGCATGAATTGAATTTTGAATTGAATTGAATTTAATTTATTAATTTACCACAATTGGTTGATACAACAATTTACAAAAGTAATAAGATAGAAGAGACAAGAAATGAAAAATTGTGACGAGGTAGTCCAACTAGAAGCCAAATCTTATTAATTGCTAGACTACCTCATGTCAAATATTAAAGAATAAGTTATCTAAATATATATGAGGTAGAATAGTGAGCAGACATATAATAAGGAAACTAATATAATACAGATAATATTTATCTGGCGGTAACGACAATAACCGACAACTTTGTTGTCCAGATCGTATAACCCACAAACTAGTAAAGTTTCCAAATACGCAACGTTTCCAAACTGTATTAGGCGAAGAAAAGCTTCGTTAGTAACCAAAATATTCAATATTTTGCTTTATTACATTTCTTTATAATGTAAATACTGCATGGCAGCTGACAAACGTCCTGCCTCCCGCATGAATTGAATTTTGAATTGAATTGAATTTAATTTATTAATTTACCACAATTGGTTGATACAACAATTTACAAAAGTAATAAGATAGAAGAGACAAGAAATGAAAAATTGTGACGAGGTAGTCCAACTAGAAGCCAAATCTTATTAATTGCTAGACTACCTCATGTCAAATATTAAAGAATAAGTTATCTAAATATATATGAGGTAGAATAGTGAGCAGACATATAATAAGGAAACTAATATAATACAAGGACACACACATAATATCAAAACGGAGATAATTAGATCCACACGCCTAGATGTAAATCTAGATACTATTTAGTTACGGTCATCGGACAAATTATCGAAAATAAATGCTTTTTAAGATTCGATTGGAAAGAATAGACAGACATGGCGTTCCTTAAATTCTGGTCCAAGGAGTTAAAAAATACTGGATCTTGATAGTAGACAGAAAATTGTCGTAATTTTGTACAAAATGGTATACTAATTAGGTTCGAACTTCTGGTATTATAGCTATGTACCTCGCTACTTACCAAAAACAAATTCTTAAAGCTAGGAGGAAGAGAATTTTTAGAAGCAAGATACATAAATTTTCCCAAGCAGAATAGATAAATATCATTCAGTTTGAGAATCACACTCTCTTTAAATAGAGGAGAAGTATGAGCATCATATTCCTTCTTATTAATTATTCTGATTACACGTTTTTGAAGCAATACGATGAGTTCGAGATTGGACTGATAAGTTGAACCCCATACCAAAATACAATAATGCAAGTACGGATAGATTAATGAAAAGTACAAAGCTCTTAAACAAGATTTAGAGAGCAAAAAACTCGATTTGTAAATTATTCCAACTGATTTAGAAATTTTACGTGAGATATGCGAAATATGAGGTTTCCAAGATAAATTTTCATCGAGAACAACTCCGAGGAAAACAACCTCATTAACCCGTTTGATTTGTGTATTATTAATTTCTATACTAAACTCAGGTATATATCTCTTTTGTCTAGTTTTGAAAATCACATAACTAGATTTTTTGAATATTAATTGAAGTTTATTGGTTTTAAACCACTCGGACAGCTTGAGCAATTCACTATTAATTGTATTCATCATAAACGAAAGATCATTGTGAGAAAGAAATAGATTAGTATCGTCAGCAAATAGGATAAAATTAAGAATACTGGAGACATTGCAAATATCATTTATATACAACAAGAAGAAAAGTGGACCAAGAATTGATCCTTGGGGAACACCGCATTTAATTTCATTAGAAGATGATTGAATACCATTGTATTCAACAAATTGGTATCTATAACTAAGATAATTTCTTATCCAATCGAGTGCTAAACCACGGATACCATAATGCTGCAATTTTTCGAGCAGTATCTTGTGATTTACAGTGTCGAATGCCTTTGAAAGGTCGATGAAAATACCAACAGTGAATTTCTTCTGGTCAATAGAAGAGGTTATACTGTCAACCAGATGCAGAACTGCTAAAGCTATCGAATGTTTTTTTCTAAAGCCACATGGTTATTGAACAGAACCTCGTTTTTGTTTATGACATCCATAATGCGGTTACACACAGTCCTTTCTATAGTAATTTAGAAAATATTGGCAAAACTGATATAGGTCGATAATTGGAGAATAGATTGTTTGGTCCAGATTTATAAATGGGTACAACTCTAGCGATTTTCATCTGGTCGGGAACTATGCGGGATTCAATTGACAAATTTACAATATGACGGCCCACATTGGGATTTTGTCCCAGCCAACCACGGTTTTAGGACGGAATGATTTAATAATTTCGTTTAGCTCCAACCCCGAGACTGGTTGAAAAAAAAACAGAATTGATAAAATTACCGTTAAGATAAGAGTGGTGAGTATATTGAGATACAGGAATATTTTTCGCTAAACATAAGCCAATATTAGAAAAATAATTACAAAATTGATTAGCTATTTCCATTGGGTTAGAGGGTAGTTTATTCGCTTTGTTCCCTCTCCTTTGTAATATCTCGTTCAAAACTTGCCAAGTTTTCTTAACATTTGTTTTCGCTAAGTTCAATTTTTCTTCATAATGAAGGCGTTTTGCTGTGCGTAACAGAGAACTCAACTTATTTCTATATTGTTTGTAATTTATTTCGTTTTGTGAGGTGGGAAACTTAAGAAATTTTCGGTAAAATCTTCTTTTTCCTAATATATTTAAGTAAGCATTTGGAAATCCAAGGTTTTGTTAAACAATGTTTTGATGCTTTGATGTGTTTAAGAGGGAAACATTCGTTTAATAAGGATGTATATTTGTGGAGAAATGATCCGTAGGCATTTACCCGATTGTTATATTCATCGAGATTCTCCCGATTAGTATTACGTAATTGATCGAGAAAATTGATCACATTTAATTGCTTCTTATCACGAACTACAAAATATGAGTTGACATTGCACCTATCTTGCTGCTCAGAGAAGATACTATGGACATATTTCTGAAGTGTATAATTTATTCATTATTCCAGATAGCTTCAGTTGATAGTTTGGTTATGGTTTGGATTTGGGCTTGTTTGTGACTTTGTGTGCATGTTAGCGTGTGTTTGCATGTCCGGCAGCTAAAAAATGAATCAAGCAATTTTATTACCCATATATGTCCAATATAGCCATCGGTTGTCAGGTGGTGAAGATGGTGTAAGATGGTGTCAGATGCTTTGTTTGTCAGATGCTTGTGTGTTGTCGGATGGTGTAGGAACTGCTGAACAGCTGTTGTCAGGTGGTGAAGATGGTGTAAGACGGTGAAGATGGTTCAATGGGGGGGGGGGGGTTACATTTTAACCTACTTGTGTAAATATAGTGTTGCCTCGTTCTTTCAAAACCACGTATATATCAATAAAACCTACCAGACCAACGACAAAAGCGTTATGGTTAATTGTGCATATATAGTCTTACATAAAATAGAGTTCAAACATGACGCCCCTATACAGTAAATCTACCCAACCGAATTGGTGTTATTACAGTAAGAAACTGTTGCTTGTAGAAATAAATGCCTACAATGTAGTCTTTTCTGCCAACGCCGCGCGATAAGTTCAGCAAAATTCATTTTTTATTACCTCGAACATGTCTGTCAAATGTGATATTTTGCCCAATACTTTGAATTACGTTTCGAATCGAGATATCATGTATTTTTATTATATTTTTATTTATTACCTCGAACATGTCTGTCAAATGCGTTTAAATATATTTTGCCAAATACTTTGAATTACCTTTCCCACACGAGAACCGCATTGTGAGATATCATATATTCATATTATATTTTTATTTATTACCTCCAACATGTCTACCAAATGCGTTTTAATATATTTTGCCAAATACTTTAAATTGTGTTTCCCACATGAGAATCGCAACGTGAGATATCATATATTCATATAATATTTTTTATTTATTCCGTCGATGCAACATGTCTGTCAAATGCGTTTAAATATATTAACGTCGAACATGATCTGTCAAATGTGTTTGAATATATATTTTGCCAAATACTTTGAATTACGTTTCCCACACGAGAACAGCAATGTTAGATATAACATTATATTTTTTATACACATACTATAGTTGGCTAAACGGTGTATGTAAGTAATAATAAAATATAGCAACGTAATATGTAATATACGAATCCTACACCGAATGACACCCCGCGACCATCATACGCCATCTGTACCATCTTCACCATTTGACAGCTCTTCCCTGTATAACCACCTTACACCACCATACACCATCTGACAACCATCTGACACACTTCGACCATCATACACCATCTGACAACCATCCGACACATTTCGACCATCATACACCATCTGTACCATCTTCACCATCTGACAACCCTTCCCTGTATAACCACCCTACACCATTATACACCACATGACAACCATCTGACACACTACGACCATCATACACCATCTGACAACCATCTGACACACTTCGACCATCATACACCATCTGTACCATCTTCACCATCTGACATCCCTTCCCTGTTTAACCACCCTATACCATCATACACCATCTGACAACCATCTGACAAACTTCGACCATCATACACCATTATACACCATCTGACAATCATCTGACACATTTCGACCATCATACACCATCATACACCATCTGACAACCATCTGACACACTTCAACCATCATACACCACCGTACACCATCTTCACCTTCGGACATCAGATGGCTGTATTGGGCATTACTCCAGGTCCCGTGCAACTTCTCGGCTGCCCTGTCCTTTCTACTATATATCCTGAAT
>CACRXK020000253.1:9820-41881 GCA_902702795.2 Paramuricea clavata
GGGGGGGGGATATCATTTTCCACTACCTTTTGCATTAATATACTGTAATTTCTTAAATTTTTCAGTGATTTTTGTAAATTTATCAAAATTTCCGCTACAACTATTACTTTTTTAATCCGAGCCACTCAAATATTTAATACTCTAATATATAAATTCCCCTTTTCTAATAATCGCCCTATCTTAAAGTAGGAACATTTAATAAACGCCTTGAGCATTTATCAGATCATTTCACCTTTGCCTGTATGAAATTTGTCTGTTTGAAACCCTTATGCCAAAACTGCTTCTGCTAAAATTTTAACAATGCAGTGTTACTGCATGTAGTACCCAAAATGCACTAATAAAGCAGTGCTTTTAAATTGTTACTTTATAATGTGCTATAATTTTACAGGCCAAAGACATCAGCTCCATCAGCAAGGTAAGAACTTTTTTTTGAGAGACAGATAAAAATTTAGGTTGTTGTGGTATTGAGAAAACTATTGAAAATTGATATCAAAAGGAAATGGCTTCTGCACGGATTGACCTCAGGAGTTCATGCATAAACGTACTGAGCTGAATGTTGCCATGTACCAGTAGACTACTGAGAATGCTGAAATTTTAGGGGAAATAAACGATGACTGCCATATTTGTATAACACAAGTTGATTTCAGATGCACATTATGCAACGGTTTACCATCTCCGAGAACTCCATGGGCAATGAGGTAATCCTGCAAGAACCAGGGTTCTCTTAATTCGTGCAGTAGCGAGCTTTATAATAATTTGACAAACATTTCTTGCCATTTATCAGTTCTCTGATTTTTAGTTCCGTTCGGAGCTCATCTGATCCATCTTTACCTGGCTCACCAATCAGGTTGGTATGATTGCAGGATTTTTTTGTTCTGCTTGCCTTCGATAGATTTAATAACTTCGTAGTCCTACTGTAACACAAAGCAACCAACATATTATTGCAACACGCTGTGAACCATAAAAGCAAAAAAAAAATGGGCAAGAATGTGTAAACCTTTGCACAAGAACGAACACTAACTCGGCACTTGCCTGGTTATACTTTTCATTAGAGCGAAGTGGTTTCCGTTTCGCGGGACGTGGCAGATAATTCCGTTCTATTGTTAACACCGGTTAAGCTAAAACACGGATACGGACGGTAAAATATGGACTGGACTCGGAAAATTAATTATGAACTCGGAAAAACTGAAATAGATTTGTAAACATGAACTCACTCAATCACTAAAACACAAACTGAATTTATGATTTGTCCCGAGTCCGCGTTTTAGGGAAAACAAATTAAAAATTTAATTTGAGTAATATCGAGTTTAGGTGTGCTTGTGTTTAAAGCTTCGGATACACGAGCAATATTTTTGCTGCGATGGTTACGCAATGGGTGATAACAGCATTGCGTTGCCGTCGCACAAGGTGGCTACACCTGCAATATTTCACCTGCAATATATGTCTTCACTGACGCTTTTCATTGGCTGGTCAAGAAACGTGTCATTCATCAACCTTGACCTTCCTTGACCACACCTCCCAATTTTCGGCAATCATTGCCGAAAATCAAATTATTTGAAATTTCGGCAACGATTGCACGCAGTTTTGCGTTGCCGTCGCAGAGCATGATACACAAGTAATTTCTTTCTCGCGACGGCAATGCAACGATTTTACCACCATTGCATTGCCATCGCCAGAAAAGTATTGCCCGTGTATCCGTAGCTTAACTGTTCAAGTTGTAATTCGTTGTTTCACAATGCGGAGTTTCACAATGCTCGGTGTATTTCCCGCGTTCGGACAGCACTTTTGAGAAAAAAATATAACCGTTTTTAGAACAGGTTATGAACGGCATGTTAAACAATTTTTTCTCACAGTCACAGAACCCGAAGTTGTACATCGTTGTTAACACTGGGGGCATCAGCATCCAGATCGTCATCTCCTGCCGCTAGTTCTGACCTCAACAGAAGAACCGTTTCAAGTCGCCGATCTGATAGCAACGTTTCATTTCCGACGAACGACAGGAATTCTAGAAGGTGGGTTCAACTTCTACATACTGTAACGTTTAACCAGGGTTTAACTGTACAGTACGTATGTTTGAAAAGTTTGCAAAAGAACTTGCCAAAACATAGTAATTGGTAACCAAGATGAGGGAACGATTTAAGGACATGCTGAAAGTCTATTGCTTGATTTCAATCGTTACATTTTTCAAGTACAAAAACATTTTTGCAACAGACATGTGTCATTGACTCTTTGGTGTTAGGTGATGTGTGCGTTTTCGCCGATCGTCCACACTAATACGATGGAAAACGGAGTTTTTCGAAAACGGTGTTGAAAGTGTAGACTTTTGAAAACGGAAGTGTTTTAGAATGGTGTGGATGGGCGAAGGTCTTCAAAAAGGCTGACATCATGACACAATCATTGGTGACGAACATGAGTGTTGGTTGCTCTGATTTCAACTGAATTGATTCTCTTGAACTGGATAAATCTATTCTGTACTGTCCTAGGTTATTTTAAATTTTTAGCTGACATTGCCAAGTTACTACAAACTCTATTATCAGCGAGGATTTTAGATCAATTCGACAATCAATACGTAAAGATTTGCATCTTATTCTGTTGTCCTTTTTCCTGTTCTGCTATGATTAGTGACGAAAGGAATACATAAAGTGATAAAACCCAAAATTAATTAAAACGCATCATTTTAGAAGTGTTGGACGTACTACCCTGTACTCTATGCGTTTTGGAAGTATAAAAAACAAAGGGATTCGAAAACTGATTAGTTTGACCACAGCCCCAATCACCGAAGTGCGCTATTAGTCAAACACCATTCGAATCGATCAAGCACCTGGTAGACAATGACTAAAAATTGCATTGAATTTGAGGAAAATACACATCTGTAACTTGTAGGGCTCAACAAAAGGGCAGAAATATAATTCGCAACCCCAAAACAGCATTTTGAGAAGTGTCCTCAAGTGAAACTCTGGTTTGTTGTAACTTATCAACGTTTTGCTTATCCAAGTATTAGACGTCCGATCATACTCTTGGATTAATTATTGAATATATTAGTCAGGAAAATGCAGTGCTTTGTTTTGGTTATACATAAAACATACCAACACATGCACCGGCTGTCATCCGAATCTCTTTAGACCCCTAGCTAAACGTCATACATTCCTGCCATCTGCTATCACTACAGGCCATAGTAAGGGCTGGTCAGTATACATCGGTCCCATTTGCCCGGTGTCTCGGTGCTACAGTACATGTTCAACAAGGATCCTGACTTCTAAAAGGCCAATGGCTATGGCCTGTCTTGTTCAGATAATCTGGGCATGAGTTAATGAACACAATAAACTTTTGAATAGTTCTGTATGCTTATCAATATGATTGATGACGTGTGTAGGGCCAGTCAGGTTTATTTTGGTTTGTTAATTTTGAAATTAAGTATTATATAACCACTCAACCTTTCCATCATTGACGACCCCCATCCTCACATATCATTTGTCTAACTATCATAGGTATACTAAAGCCAGGTGCCATTATGAAGAAATTGCTAATTATTGAGGAAATATTTAGTGGGGGAGACTTGTGAGGTATTCATATTTGTGAGCATAAAATTAATGTGTCGGGGTTTTCTTGCAGGGGTAGGATCTCCAGTGGCAGTACACGAAGTGAGCAGACTGGTAGTGACCTCACACCTTCAGCAAGTGCACCGTCACTGACAACACGTGGTAGACGTCCATCCCTTACAGGTCTTCACAAACCTACATCATCAGCTAGCCTACCTGATACTGGAACTGAAACATCCACGTCAGGTTCGACTACTTTGTTTCCTCATGTAAAGAAGCGTGCAGCGAAGGCGAGCAGCAGTGCAAGCTCGTTGGATACTTCTACTGAGCTGTCTACACAAGATCAGACGAATAGCAGCCAAAGACGTCTTCGACTGCGTAAACCACTAACCACAGAGCAAGAGTCAACTTCATCAAATTCTAAGTCGAAGCGATCAGAACAACGGCCACAAGAAAGCAGTGGCAGCGCACGTGCGTCTGCTCATGCGAGGTTAAAGAAGCGCTTCTCGGGTTTTCAACTCAAGACAAACGAAGAGCCTGCTGCTGAACAAAGTGATCTGTCCGAGCCACCAGGCTTGCGACAGTCACTGCGAAAGAAAAAAGCAACGGGATCCTGCGCAAGCAACAAGTGAGTGAATAATGCATACTTAATATATACAGTAGTTATTTCTATGGTGGTAACTCGTGACTGCATGAGGAGGCTATCTGGACCAACATATAGCCAATCGAGAAAATTGTGCTATAAATGAAGTGATAGTGTTGATAGCCGATCTGTGCGCCCGCAGATCATCGTCAATGCTAATAGTATGCCATTATTTCAAATAATTACATTTAAATGGGCTGATTATAAAAAATTAAAATTGACCAGTGATTAACAGTTATTTCTACTTTTCTAGTAGTCGGCGAGCTGCTCGGGGGAAAAACAGCTTTTTTCATCGCCGGCAAAGGCAAAATATGTCATCAGACGAGTACGTTGAATTTCATTTCTTGCCTTCGTTTGCCTTTAGAATTTGGATGAGAATGGTGCAAAAGTACATTATTCAAAACTCTAGCTTTGCTTACCAAAAAACCGTTTCCGAGACAGCAAAACCCTAGCTAAAAAAGTTACTCTTGTTTTAAGGGCAATTTTTTTTCTAAAATAAACAGTCGTCGATAAAACATTGTGTACTCTCGTGTGAAGCGAGCATTTCAAGTTTTCAATTTTGTTGACACTGTCAGCTATTAAAACGCATGTATACGGCTATACGCTCTTGGCAAACATGAAAGTTTCAAGTGGAGATACAGTAGAAAATATGGCTACCTGTAATTGTGGCCATCAACTATTGACTTGAAAACGTTGTCTTCACAACACGTCACGCGCATAACGTCGAAACCTTTCTTCATACCTTCGAATATTACGGCAGGACACAATCACCGTCCCAAACTTAACTGAATGTCTCAGTAGAAAACAGAAATTGGTTGATTAATACATCTACAGTTCTGTATTTTTGAGATTTCGATTACGATTTCTGGAGAAAAGGGAAATTTTAGAGGTAATCTTCCAAGAAACAACAAAAGCTACTGAGATAAAGAGACGGTGTTGTCCGTTGTCCTTGCTTCCATTTTAATCTTTTGAATTAAATGTTGTATTCTGAGCGCAAGTATATAGTTTGGGTCTAACATTTAACGTTGTGTAGGGAGGGTGATTTAAAGCTGTGATCTTCGTCATTTATTGAATTTTTATGTAGATTGAATTTTTGAACAGTGTCAGTGGACATAGTTTCATTGTTTTTTCCTTGTCCTCAGTGATATATTTGCAGACTAAACCAAAAGTTTAAGTTGATATCAATTAAACAACTTATTAATTGGGCAAATCGGCAAAACTGCACAAATTATTTATGACAAATATTTCTTTTAATTTGGGAGGATGTAGTAGATTACAACTGTTGAGCACTGGTCAGTTTTTTATTATTTTTGTCATATGTCATCACTCAATGATATGTAAAATCATAAAACTTGAAAGTACTATTATCTTGTTATTGTAGTGTCGCTCCAGAGCAACCATCAACGTCAGGTACGTAAGTTCGTGAAGGTTAATGACAAATAAATCAGGTCTGGATCCATGCACGCTCTTTTTAGAGAGGGTGCCGATTAATAATAGTCTTTATTTTATTATAATCCTTATTTTTGGGAGGGTTACAGTACAGTACATGATAACAGGGATGCATACAAGCAATTACCGACTACCCTAAAATTTAGGGTACCCTTAATAATATTACCGACTACCCTAAAATTTAGGGTACCCTTTTCCAGGAGAAAATTGGCATCACACCAGTGCCACATAAACATCTTGTACTCAAGTATTCATGCATAAACGTACATGCAAGCATTAATATTAAGTACACATTTAGTACAGTAAAATTAATTAATTTAGTACATTAATATGCAGTGTCACCTGGAACAAAAGAACAAAATTTCGGAAATTATCGAAAATTGTTCGGTGCCTAAAATACTCTCTCGTAGTCCTCTACGGTACGAAACTATGCATATTTTTGCATATAATTTGTGAATCCGCCTCGCGAATCCGCCATATTGGATTGGAAAACTTGAAAAACTACTGCCATAGTTTTTCAAGTTCGCGTGCGCAGAAAAGATGCGCACCAGGTGACACTGCTCCTTTAAGTACACATTTAGTACTTAGTGAAATCCTCATACTTGATTGTGATTTATATATATTGTGTTCATATTATAATTCAGGTCAAGACAGATCCAGCGAACTTTCTCAAGGAGCAAGTGGTAAGTTATTTAGTAAAACGTCTCGTATTCTATATAATCCAGTAGTGACGCTTCAGGAAATGCTGTATGGGGGTGCGAATTTAGGTTGCCAACACTAATATTTCCGCCCTTTTGTTGCTGCAAATGTAAGTCCTTAAAACAGGGTTAAAACGTAGTCACAGTAAATTCTACAAAAACAAAATGGTGCCCAATGGTTGAGGACACAATCGACTTGCAGTTTGCCATTTTCAGTTAGCAGTTTGCTGTAAAAGTCTTAAGGTCACTAATAGTTAAATAAACAGTTACAGTAAGTAGGGCAAATACATAAATTATTGGTATGCATGAAGAATCGTTCTGTTTATATTTGAGTGAGACCATTTTTTTGGCAGTTCCAAAATAGAAATGGCAGACCATATTTATTTGACCTGCCAAAAAGAAATAGTTTGGCAGGCCATATGTTTTTCCTATTTCGAACCCTGGGTTGCAGCAAAAATTTCCTCTTGTAACATAGCCAATAATAATAGACTCGTACTCCACCGCTGTACAGGTAATTGAAGTTATTTATTTTCCCAATCAAGGTTCTCAAGGTAGCGACGAAGGAAGGCTTGATGAAGATCTTTCCCGTTTACAAGGTAGACAATAAACCTGCGACTATTGAACACACCCTACAATCTTTCAACTATTCTCACAGACAAAACACTTTGTCACGTACCCTTAAATTAGCCTGCATGTTTTGCTGAAATTTATTAATTATATCAGTTTGTTTCCCAACATGTTGCATGTAGATTGTGTTCAACATTGCTAAAGAGAAAGTTGGGAAGTAAACAACAAGAGCCGATTTCCTCGAAAAATTCGAATATAGTTGTTTACCACAACATGCAGGTTTAATATCATTCATGCCGTAAATATAATTCGATCAAGGTTAAACAGCTCCAAGAGTCTACTACGGATAACCCGACTGCTTCATCTACTGGAGAGCTTTGCTATGTTCATCAGAAGAGAATGTGGAGCCATTTCGGGCCTTCCTCTTAACGGTCTCTTTAGAAAGAGTTCCACACACCGGTCCTCTTCGCTGACCTGAGGCCACACCCACTGATTGGGTTTCATTTTACTTCAGCCAAATCCAGTGGCTTTGTCTTTTCTACTATGTCTTGGGTCTCTTTCATAACCTTTCACCTCTTTGATTTTGGTAAACCGACCTCATTTAACCATTGCTTCAACCTATGCTCCACAACCAACTTGGATAGAGTACAGTAGTGCATGCTCATCCTTCCGCTCCTTTGCTGCATCTATATTATCTTCATAATTGCTGTCGCGATAGGAAAACCTTTCCTACAACAATCGGGATGTGTTCCACTTTTCATCATTTGCTGTTCTTCTTGCCGGTATAGATAGTTTGTTTGCCGGGTCGTACGACTGATATTCGCTTCTGGTTGACGACTTTTTGTAGTGTCTTTCCTTTGTAACATCTTTTACCAATTCATTTAGTTCCGCTGTTCAGAACACCTGGAACTCCGGTTATGTCTCCACGTTCGCAGTTCGACAAGATATATTTCATGGCTCACTCCTTTCTACATCTACATTTATCATCCTCCACATCCTCCAAGGATCACTGAAGATGGTATGACGTCGTAAATTGCTCGTATGAGAAAACTCGACCCTGATGTGCTGCACTTCCAGATCTCACCCAATCCAGTATCCACTACGTTTTCTTTCCATCTCGTCATTTGACCTTGTTGGCTACACTGGATTGGCTACATTTCCCTTCTCTCGTTCTCCCTCGCTTTTACTGCATTACCTACTGCTCGTCTTCGCTCATCTCTTGACATACTTGAAAATGGCTTGAACGTTTCATTCCCAGTCCGCTGCGTGGCGCCTACAATAATGTCACGATGTTTCAGAGACGATATCGCCTGTTCCATTTTCTCTTCATCATCACTATGCAAACTTTTCCTGTCTTGTATATTCCAACGCTTGAAGTAATTGGCAAGTGGAAAGCGCTAGATATTCTGCTTAGCAGTTGGTCATTCGTGGAAGACCCAGCCATTTCCGTGTATATATGCACTGCATTACTGTTCAATTATGTCAACCCTTGACAAAGCGAGCTCGTGGAACATCAAAGGTCACCGAAGATATGTGACAGGGTACAATACAAAATGCATTCACTACACCTTAACTTCCAAAGTAACTTCGTTCCATCCTCTAGATGCCTTTGCATTCCGATTTTATGACTTGGGTCAGATAGCATGTTGGCATATCATGCATCTTCTTAGGCCTCAACTTGTTCTTTCACAGTGGGCATCTTTTCTCAACTGATTGAAAACTTGACCTCCAATTGCTGTCCTTTGGCAAATGTCAAGCTACGTGATTTCGTTGCCTTTAATTTCATCCTGGACCGTGTGATACAGTAAGTTGGTTAAGCCTTGGCTTTGTCGTTGATAGTACAATAAACTGAATAAAAAGTGAAACCATAGTGGGAGCACGCAATACATAACATTCGTTCCTTAAACATTTTTTACTATATGAAAGTTGGTTGACTATAAACAATCACGCGATTGTGTATTAGATCATTGGCTTGTGTTTTGTATCATTACATTATATACATACTATACTGTAAACAATATATAGTATTAAATAAATTGAGTGTTAAGTGAGGGAATTTTTTACACATCGTATCCAAGTAGTTGTTGAATACATACGCCTTCAAAAATATGCTATTAATTAGTACGAAAATAAACATCATCAAAACCAGTAAATATTTGCATTACTTGGGTATGGTAAACTGTATACAGTAGTATACTCCCTTTGCTGGCGTACTTTTGATGTCATTCTGATATTTTCTAATGTTTGCAGTTCTTTTGCGATGAGTAGTTACGACCTTGTAGTAGAACTCAAAATGAAATCGTCGCAATAAGTACTTGTCTAATTGTTTTATAGCACTATTGGAAGCCCGTGGTCTTCCTCCTCATTTGTTTGGTTCTTTGGGACCAAGGATGCATCAGCTACTTCACAGATCAATGAGCGGTGGTGTTAGTAAGTGCATACTATGGATCCTTTTATGTTGTGCCTTGGTTTACAACCAGTTACAAAAGTTATACCTGTACAGTTGAACTCCTACTGTATTAACGGACACCTTTGGGAGCTCACAAATGTGCCCGTAAGGAGGAGTGTTTAATTTAGGGGTTATAACAAGGAGGTGTCTGCGTAATAGCAGAGCCTGAAATAATTTTAAAATTTGTCCGGAAAAACTTCCGATCAAAACGAAATTTGACCGGAAATTTGCAAAATTGACCGGAATTTTTTTAGTTTAGTTTGACCAAGTCCACCCCCCCCCCCCAACGAGCAAACTCTGTCAAGTATACAGACGTGCACCGAGTAAATCACTCTACTTGCAATAATAAAAGACAAATGTTTAATTCTGAATTGCTTATTGGAATAGTGATAGTGAATAATAATTTAATCACGCCCGCCGACGCTGTTTTTATCTTGACCCGACAACACCATGCTGTAAGCCGCCATCTTGTTTATTGGGCCCGTGAACTATACTTTCCAGTTGATTACTTTATAATTATTAGCCTAATATAGATAATCCAAACTTACAGATGGTACTCACTGTGCTGAGTGCCGACCGATCATTAAGAAAACATTTTTATTTTTCTCAAAATTTGGCCGGACAAAATTTCCGATCATTTCAGGATTTGGTCGGAAAAATCGGAATTTGGTCGGAAAACCGCCGGCCGCCGGCCGTTATTTCAGGCTCTGAATAGGGGTTATAATAATAGTGTTTTATTAACATTGGAACCAGAGGTTTGTGTCCTTATAAAAGGGGTATCCGCTTATTGGGGTTCGACTGTACAGTAGTAATACTACTCAACGACAAAGTAGGTAGTTAAAATGGAGTCTAAAATGTTATACAACCGTTTCTCAGATCGGTATACAGTATAATGTCATTACTCCAAAATTACTAATACAAAAAAAACTTTTTACTATTTTATAGATGGTAAGGTTCAACAGCTGCTCACTGGTATTCAATCTACAGATGAATGTCAGCAGTTGCAAGCCGTGATGGAACTGTGTCAGGTGTGTTAACGATTGACATCATAAAACATATTAACCCCATTAACTCATACAGTAAACATGCACGTGTTTTACTGGAATTTATGTTGGCTGTCACTAGTAGCGAATCGCGAAATATTGGCGGTGCAAATCCAGGTTGCTATAACATGTATTCCTGCCATTCCGTTGGTTGTATTTAATCCTAAATTTGGTAGAGCTTTCAGAATTATTCTGAGTTGGTGTCTGTTTTGATAAAGTAGGCGGCTGTTGGGAGGGGGCGGTCTAGGGGGTCTTAAAGTCATCCAAATTAACTAGTGAAATTGATTAGATAGGCGATAGTAACACAAGTCACATTATAATTTGGTTACAGAGCTCAGTTGTGTCACTACTTTCATTCTTCAACAAGGTAACTTCAAACACCGCGGAAAAACGTCTGCGCATGCACCAAATTATGAAAATATGGCGGGGAATTTGAATATCAATTTCTAAAACAAAAACATGCTTATTAATTGGTCAAAAATTAGTAAAACAAACGAGAAAATATAGCAAATGGGTAGACTAGACATTAATTGAAAGCGTCCTGGCATTTAAAGTATGGAATGAAATATAATTCATGTAAAATATTGTTGATTTTAACGGACACAACTTCGAAAATTTTTGCAAAATTATTCAAAACAAAAATTCAACCTCAAAAGTTAAGAAAACTCTCGAAAAGTTAAGCTTCTTAACCCACTCAAATTGTAGAATAAATCCTAAAGTTTAATTCTTGTGAACACGAAAATTTTTTATATTTGGCGACACTGTTTTTTTTAAAGAAATGTATCTCAAACGAAAATTCGGAAATTGTCGTTGCTTAGTTGATAAACAAAATGTTTCAGACGATAAACTTGTCAACAATCACCTTTAGTTCATGTTCTTGTACAATACAATTTCTTGAACCTTCTGGCTGTATTTATTCCTAGTTTTTAGAATGACATGTTTATTTTTGCACTCGAAATCTGACTGTAAAGACGCACAATGAAGTCACTCCTTTTTACCGCCATTTTGAACCTTCGGAAACGTTCGGAACAGCTTTTCATCAAGTTCGCAATACTATTACAGGTAAGGTTGACGCATGCGCAGACGTTTTTCCACGGTGTTGGTAACTTCAAGATTTAAGATGGCAAATATTGAAATTGGTTTTACGAAATAGTGCGTCGTTTTCGAAAATAACCAGGATATAAAGTACAGACCAAGTTGAGGAAAGATAACTTTGGGTGTCTTTGTTTGAAAGCTTAGAGTGGAGGAAGGAGAGCAGAATTGATATTTAATTAAAGTGCTAAGCAAAGTAAACTTCATGGCACTCGCCGGAGCTCCGGCGGCCGCCGGCTTATTTTGAAAACCCTGTTGGTTCAAATACAGGACTGTATAATGCTAATTTTCTTAGAAATCTACCAGGATCTCGCGGTTAGAAATTTCATTGCTACGTCTCAATTAGTTAGTTAACAAGTTATCTTTAAGAAAATATCAAACGAATACGTTCGCCTCCAGCGGTGCTATCGCGAAGCTACAGTATAAGAACAAGTTCTGTGATTGGTTGATTATATAACAATGAAGCACTATAAAACTACAGGATATATTTGCCAAAGAACGGGTCACAAACACTGATCACTTTTGAGGAAGCCAATCACTTCGTCCTTACTGCTCCTGCGGCGTTCACCTAGTGTCTGCCACCGCCGACTGTACTAATGTCCACTTGCCTTTTCGGTTATTTTCGTTTAGATTCTTGTAATGGGTAATGAAGACACACTTGGAGGTTTCCCCATTAAGCAAGCTGTCCCAGCATTGGTAAGCATTTCAATAGGATATGAGACACCATGCCATGGTCATTTACTGTCGATGCAATAGAAGTGTTGATAAAATATTGCACCAATTCCTTTCCTCAAGTTGATCAATTCATTTGATAGAAAATTGGTCAACTTCGTGTTACTTCTAGATGAGCCAATTAGATTTCGTTTCAGAACCGATTGGCCAATAGGAAACGCACAGGAAGTAAAAAGAAATTTGAATTCGTATGAATTGATCAACTTGAGGAAATAAATTGATGCAATATTTTATCAACACTTCCATTGCATCGACAGTAATATATTAATCACAACGTTTTCACCTGTACTGCTTTCGGTTCTTTATAATTATCAAAGTAATTGCAGTTGTAACATAATGTTTTTATATTTTAATTTTTTATTTTGGCCCCGCAGTATTTGGATTACGCTGTTGCCGATTCCCTGACTCATTTTATGTACAATTATGCAAATAATAATTTGTACAAGGCGAATTTAATAAATTACGCGTATAACATGCATGTATCCATAAAATATTGGCCATACAATTACAATATAATGTAGTCGGTTAAAAAAAAACTGATAATTTTTTGTTGCTTTTATTAGATTAACCTTTTGTCAATGGAGCATAACTTTGAAATGGTAAGTCATTTCATTGAGTTAATATGACAATATCCCTAATTGCCCATTGTCTTAAAATAATCCAAAAAAAGTATACGTATGCTTTTCTAACAACTACAACGAAGGGGAAAAAAGAGTTCACTCATACAACAACTTCTTCCTTGTATATGTATATTATGTGTGTCATATATTCTGTATTCTTTTTCTTTTTAATTTTTTTTTGCACGTTATAAATTACACAAGTTCCCTGGATAATCCTTAGCTGCTTTTGGAATAAATATAAAGATTCTATATTGTTTAAATAAAAAAAAACCCCAAGAAACAACCTCTTCTACATGGAAAAACGACCTTTTGCAGAAAAAGTGTGGAAATTTGTTAGCAAACCTAGAAAACCAAAGTAAGGATTTTTTCCATTTTCAGCGAATCCATAATATAAAACATAAAACATAAAAACACAAACCATACATAAAAACATAAAACACAAATGCTGCGATTGACTTTTTATAAATCCCCAGCTCTCTAGAGTAGCGTGTTTTACATCCCGTAAGACATTTCTTGTTTCTTGCCCGCTTTCATCTTTTCCTCACTTTGATTATTTTCGTCAGATTGATATTTCAGTAACCGTTTAATTTCTAGATGAATCATGCTTGTCGCGCGTTGACGTACCTTATGGAAGCTCTTCCGAGGTCTTCGGTTGTGGTCGTTGAGGCTGTTCCTACCTTCTTACAAAAGGTACTGTATGTTCTGACCTTGAATAACTCGTGCATAGAAAATTTGTTCAGACAATTGTAAACATTTCTAATGGTTTCATCTATTCAGCCATGAATAGATTTAGTCATCTATTCAGCCATGAATAGATTTACTGTATACTTAAATTTGTAAACAGGAATAATCATTAATAACCAGACTTGACAAGTTGTAAATTGGTATAAACAAGCGTTACCGATTTTGTCTATTGCAATATGTTAGAAGTGCTTACGTCACTCAAATTTCAATCCATCCAAACGTGATCGAAACGTTAGGTATACGCAATGCAATGTGGGATACATGTGGGTCAAATATTCATTGTCTGGCAGTGACGTGAAGTATGGATTCCTACGTCAATTGCGAAAAGACTCAAGTACTGTACATACATATTTTATTGATAACTCCCCTCAAGGGGCATTCAGTTGCAATGTTACACAAATTAAAAATCAATAGTTATGTTCCGAAATTATGATCCTAAATTGATTGAAAAGTTACGTTAAGAAACGTTAGTTACTGAAATTTAAAATATTGTTCAAGGAGAGTTTTAAAACCTTTTTAAACCATGTTTAAAACTAGTAATTGAGCTGCTCGATTTTAATCGCTACTACAATCTTTGAGAATATACATTGGGACAATCTAGTTTGTTTTTACATGCACTCAGATGTATTATACAATTTCTTCATACATTTCTTCCGCCCTCGCTCCACTAGCCTGCTCACAGACGTTGTAGTTCTTACGCCAAGCGACGAAATACTACCGTCTGCTTACCCGAGCGCCAAACTGGATTCCACTACGTCGACCAATCAGAATTTACCTTCCAAATTCTGGAAAGTGACGTCAGTTGATTTAGGAGCGGAATAAATCATAAATATAAATATATATTTTGAAAGTAGTCGTCGGTTGAATTTTGGTCAAAATTGCACATAAATTGAATTTAAAGATACTGATACTTGTCCAGGTAATAAAATGCACAATTAATGATCAGATTTGGATATTAAAGATGTTCGGTTATATTTAAAACGCTGACAGGATTGGCATATTTATACTGTATGACTGAATCTTAGCCAGACAGCATCAAATGCCGAATATATTTCGCTGAAATTTTAACGGTTTATCTTTATAAGACAACAGAACTCGGAAGACAGAAAATTTTATATAATACTGTGGCTTAGAAAGCGAAATATTAGCTTCAAAGTAAACTAATTTGCTGTTTGAGCAACCACTTCTGAATGTAAACTGTAAACACAACACAAACCCGAGAAACTTGTATTAAAATTGCGCCGTGATGAATTTTCCAATTCGCCCAAACTACGAAACGTTTATACTCTAACTTGGCTATACTTTTCTACATGACAATGAGAGCTTAATCTTTTAGAAGTTTTCGTCGAAGTCATGGCATATAGGAAGTATCAAGAGCAACATTTGGACATATCCTGATATACTCGAGTTTCCCGATTGATTGTTTGTCATTGTTAACAAAAATTTAAATTTCGCCTACTGCATTGCTTTAGCACTTTATATACACCGATTGTTTGCTGAACATGCGAGAAGATGATCACAATATTATTCATCGTAAACATCGTGAAGTTCAACGCTATAGTTTCCAAAATATATCCACGCAAGTAAACAAATTTCAAGTTTCAACCCAAACAATATATTCCAATGCATGTGCAAGGGCTTTCCCCAGTAGCTAATCTCTCAATAAGGCGGCTTCCAATTGGCTCTAACTTTTTTGAACACTGCCAGATGATTGGCTCCTAAAACAAAGGGAATTGAATATGCAGCTCGGGTAAGCAGACGGTAGTATTTCGTCGCTTGGCGTAAGAATAACAATATCTGTGAGCAGGCTATCGCTCCACCCACCCGTTTCAATGTTGGTGTCTTGCAATGAGACATCGGATTTTTGTGGGGTTTTATGTAATTGTGTGAAGTTACAGCATATGTACCATGGTTTTAGGCAAGGATTGTACTGTAGGTTTGTATTCAGAAATAAAATTACATTTTACATTGTGATCTTTAGTTACAGTCAATACAGTGCATGGATGTGGCCGAACAAGCTTTAACGGCACTGGAAATGCTTTCGAGAAGACACGGGAAAGCGATCCTACAATGTGTAAGTATATTGTACATTAACATGGCATTTACTACTGTATTCCCTGTCAGAACGTAGAAGAAGTGCTATTTTAGAGATCTAGAAATTAAACATTTTTCCACCCTCTAAAGAGACTTCCCTGAGCCAACACCCTGGTTATACCACTGTATTTGTAATTTCCTTGCTAACAGCCCAAGAAGACCATAACGATTTTTTATATGACTAACATGCTTGTGATTTTAGGAAGGGATGTCTGCATGTTTAACCTATCTGGATTTCTTCTCAATAACCGCCCAGGTAATGATTTTATGCTCGGTAATGCTACATGGATTATGGATAACCATCTTTGATTAATAAAAAGTTATTTACCAAAACGTACAGGCTACGACATATACATGATTGAATTTTATTTCTCATAAATATGCAGATGAGTCAAGGTTTTGATCAAGGCTTTAGATTCACGCAATTCGAGCTCACACGGCATTGAGGATGTGGGCATGCAAAACCCTTAAGTTGGTTACCCATATCAGTATCATCCCATGCGGTCTCTTGCCCGCAAGGAAACAGCATACCATTCACCACCTGATTATTTTAATTCCATGTCATAGTCACAGATGGGCAGACTATTTCCTTCTTAATGTACGACAGACATGCACTGCAATAAAAATTCACTTTCCCTTGACAAGTAAAATGGTCTGGCTTAGAGTACATTCAGGCCCATGTGGGTTAAGAAGTTTGCAACATTTTTACGTACCAATGTGGCCGCACTGCCCAAGCAGCAACCAGTCGTTTAGCGTCGCGTCGAAGTGGTAAAATAAAGCCTGCGTCTTCTGACATTTCAAACGGTGTTTGTTGTCACTTGGCCAAGTTATATGCAGATTTTAATTGTCTACCACTTCTTCAAGGGCGTCAAACGGCAATATACCAAAATTACATAATTGTATTTTTTTCAGAGAGCTGCTTTAGCCATTGCAGCCAACTGTTGCCACTTTGTAAGCAGTGATGATTTCCACCTGATCACTACTGCCATACCAATTTTGAGTGCAAAACTTCAGATTCAGGTAAGCACAATCATTTTCAATCAACTCTGACATTACCAAAACGTTTGGACACGATTCTTCCAATTCAATATGGTGCTGTGATGTTTGCAATTAATTGACACAAGGCGGAGACTAAATACACTGTAAACTCTAAAAATGCTATTCTGTCATCGTTTTTGGTGACAGAACAACACTGTCTTTGGAGTTGATCCAACCTCTTGAAACTTAAATTCTCATTTGCCGCACCCCTGGCGTCAAGAACAACTCTTGATGGATTACTTAATGAAATGAAATTGATCACAATGGGTGATTCCAGCTGCAGACTAAATGTTGATCTAGGCAAGAAGAACAAAATTCATCACCACAGCTAGAAAGAGCATGTTAAAATTAGTAAAATATGCGCCTATATCTGCGCGGCGCCTATATGCGGGGAAATAGGGATGCACACCCCCTGGGTATGCCCTGATAATCTGCCTGTGGAGGATAACATGTGGATATCAATATCTGATACGCTAACATTTTTGTAGGATAAAAAGTCCATAGAAAGTTGTTGTCTTGCTTTTACAAGATTAGTCGATAACCTTCATAATGATGAGGTACGCACCATTGTTAATATCTCTTGTTACGGTGAAACTAAACGAGACTGAACTAACATTTGAAGACTTAAACATATTTGTATCTTACAGAAGTTGCTACGGGAACTTGCTCACCACAGTTTACTGACCAATGTTCAACAGCTGGTAAGTAAAATGGCGGTAGGATAACGCCTGTTTTAATCTAGACAGCTAAGTCAATATAGTAGAGAGAAAAGAGCGGCGCCTCAAAAACTGCACGAGTTTTATGGAAAGAGAAAACACCAATTATAAGTGATTCGCTTTTTATAGCCTTAACTGCATAACGAAAAATTGCCACCATTTTGTTGCCACCACCCTTTTGTTGCTGGATATCTCAATTGTTAATTTAAACTCTTTGCTCCAAATTTCATAAATGGTTGTAAATTGAATTTTAAAGCTTTGTTACACAGTGATTCAATTGCAATTCAAAGCCTTTATGAAATGATTGAGTTGGGGGTGGGAGGTGATTGCCACCTAGAGGCTAGAGTCCGCCACTATCCTCGTTGGCTACTGGCTCGTGTACGAATCGTGCTTATTCCTGTTTAAATTGAAGTTAGGTTGTTTTGTACCTTCATAACGTATATTTTATCTGTATTAAATTGACTTTAATAACCCACGAAAATATTTCAAACAATGCACGGAAGACGAAAATATCGCGATTTCAAATTCATTTATTTTCATTGCATATACCCTTTATGCGCTTGGACAGGATTTGTGCATCATGCATGATGTAAATAAAACGTTGGTTAATTTAATTACTTTCATACCATGCACCTTTTGGTCGGGGGCGAGTTCTTTATGCCAACGGGAAAATAGTGATATTAATATGCATGAAACCCTTCCTGGACCTTAATAACAAAATAATCTTCTGGTACAGGTGTATGGAGAATTCTCATCTTTGATTTTTACCCGGACTTGACTGAGGTGCATGGCATGGGGGAAAATAATCTGGGATTACAATAAATCTGATCTAATGTATATCTTGGTTGTTACTGTATTACTCATCTATGAATATGATTGTTATATGGTGTTCGTAAAAGTTACTTAATATTAATTTGGTGGCTCACATTTTTTTTCTCGACTTTTAGTTGGTTGTCACTCCGCCGGTTGTCAGTACAGGAACGTTCGTTGCTGTGCTCCGCATGTTAGCTCTAATGTGTGCCAACTGTCCATACATTGCAGTGGAACTGTTGAAAAACAGTAAGTTGACTGTATACAACTGCATGAGCGTTACTGTAAGGCGTTAAGGTTATGTTACGCGAGGTGATTTTTGCTGTATAACTTGGAACGCAATTTCGGATACAGAGCCATGTTATCTATACGTCGCAGAGAAATGTGAGCATGGCCCACATTCTACGCTGTCGATATATTGTCTCAAACGGGACGAAAATGTCGGCAGAGTAAACCTTGGGCCATACACTCACAATTTCCCAGGGACTACTTTTTTAATGACATGCATGTCTCTATAAACAGAAATAACGTTGCAATTACGATGCAGCGAAAACTGCCTCGGGCAATAGTGTCCATTAAATTTACTCTAGTATTTCTGGCGAAGAGCCTTAGTTCATGAAGAGAGTGACAAGTGTAAATTCTGTTGTGTGATATGTGCACTATATATATTGATACCCATCTATTTGTTTCCTTCTAGACATAGCTGAAACTCTGCGATTTCTATTAATGGGAGCGAATGAGTTAAAAGAGACCGAAACTCCCGAGGTACGTAAAGCGCATGCAAATTGCAAATTCAGTGCAAGTGTAACTTATCGTCCAGGTAAGTTGGTTATGAACGTTGCAAAATATAATTTGCTTGCTGCCGGATTCTGATCTCCATACAGCAGACGTTAATAACACCCACGGGAGGATACTTCTTGAAATATTGAGGCTCCAAACTTGTCCTGCTTTTTGTTACCAAAAATCTCAGCCTTGAATACCGTTTTGGCGTACGTTTGACGCAAAGTTGGTTAAATAAAATAGCCTATTAAGGCTTTCCAAGGGCATTTCACGAAAGATTTTACTTTGCATGCAGAGAACGTTACCAAGTAACTCTTTAATTTAACTTTATTCTGTACGATTAGTATCTGTCCCTTCAGCAGTTCAAGATAACGTCTTTTCCTGGCAAGTGTAAATGTATTTGGGTAACATGCCCAGCCCCCTTTATGCGTCAATCTCTGACTAACCCCACTTCAAGTGTGCATATACAGCTAATTCAGAAAAGGTTGTCCTTTGCAAACGTTAAACTCTAAACCTTGATATATCTAATGGCAGTGTGTGGGAGGACACTATGGCTAGGTGGTCACCTCCCTAAAATTCTCACATTGGAATTACCAAACAGTTTATGGTGTAGCGTGCTTCATCACGTTATTAACGCAGGGTGGGATTGGACGAAAAAGCAACGTCAAGTTTATTGTCTATGTAGATTTTAATTTCTTCACGCCTGTTGAAGATGTAATGCCTTAAGTACACATCCCTGTCATCGTTAATAAGCGTGAAGTTAATCTTAATTGCTTTCTTTTCAATATAGCTGTCTCCCAGAACGCCACAAGAATTTTATGAGATTACTTGTCTTATCAGGTGAGGTTTAAATCTGAAGTTAAAACGTAAAGCTAGGGGAACAGCTAAGAAGCACACATGTTTTAATGGCTATATTTCGTGATCGCGTAATAACCAAATTCCACAATTTTTTACTGCTAATGCGAATGATTAATATAAAAATATTGTAATGGCAAGCTCTTTTGGCACATCCTTAGTCTAACTCAAGTTATGATTGTAACACACGCGAATGGAAGGCTGGAGAGCCTGCCCCCTCTCTGTTGGATTTATTTTATGTAGAATCATACGAAGCAAGTTCAGATCTGTTTAAATAAACCATTATCATGCTTTCTGCCTTTCCTGCGTTTAATTAGTGCGACATATTTCCTAACGTTACACCCGTTGAGGTATTTACAGTATGCAACAAATTCAAACAATTACAGTAATTCACATTCTATATCATTTTCCTTTTCACAGTGAATTACTTCCTAATCTACCTTCGGATGGCATATTTTCATTCGATTCTCTTCTGAGTAAAGGCCATAGACCAGAGCAAGCTTATTGGCAATGGAAAGATGATCAGAATGTATGGCATTCGTATTCCTGGATTGATAGTAGAATCATTGAAGCTGCTCATCAGGGGGGAGAGGACGAACTAAGCTTGAATACACTGGGGAGAAGTTATATCGTTGACTTTAATTCAATGCAACAGGTACAGAAATTTAATTCATATCTACATTAATTAATTATCCATCTCATTATAATTCAATGCAACAGGTGCAGAAATTTAATTCATATAACTACATTAATTATCCATCTCATTATAAATCAATGCAACAGGTGCAGAAATTTAATTCATATAACTACATTAATTATCCATCTCATTAGCGACTAATCATAACACTAGTCACTTGTCTTGTTCGACTAACCAATAGCAATGTTTTGGTATGGATGTTCGAATATATGTTTACACATTTAAAATTAGCAAAAAAATATATATCAAAAACACATATGACGAAGGACCTTGACTGAAATACTTACACCCATTTTCAAAATTACGCGACCTCCCTGAAAAATACTCTTACTTCAAATGTCAGTTTTATGTCACAAAAACAGCTAAAATTAGCAAACGTAAACAAACTGTCAAAAGACATTTTAAATCGTATTTAATACCAAAACCGAGCAAAAATTAGTTAGATAACTTGGATATACAAACTAAAGCACAATACAAACCATCACAACAGAAATATGTGCCGTGAATAACTTTTAAAGTTTGAAAAATAACAATTTATCCTGGAATTTAGCTGTCAGTATAAAACACGCGCGCTAGACTATAACGATATGTTATGATTTTGTTTGTGCTTAAATTTTGCAATAATTCGCACTAAAATATCTTGAAAATCATTGTAAGCCTGTTTATATAAAGCATACAAAGCATATACATCGACAAGGAACCGCAAAACTCAAAGTTTAAACTTCGTGACCGAATGACATAAAACTGACATGTCAACTCTAGCATTTTCGTCCTTGGTCGCGTAATTTTGAAAACGGGTGTAAGCCAAACAAGGATGATCAGATCAAACAAGGATGAGAGTCACGCGACCATGGTTATCTGTTCGTAATGCTTTCTCAACACTATCATTATTCTATTTAAGTTAAAACATACGTAGTTGGAACAGTCTTTAAACCTTTATTTTGTTAATCTAGAGCTTGAAATGTTCCCTGTAACAATGCGTGACTACAAACTCTCATCATGAACTCTCATCCTCGTTTGACTGGGGCATCAGACTAAATTAGATAATAGTTGAATTGTAATTCCATCATATTTTCCAACCTTGTGTACCTAGATCAATGAAGATACTGGTACATCACGATCTATACAGCGTTGTTCACGTGCGGAATCTGTCCCTGCCCTATCTGTAAGCACTACAAAGAAAGAAGATGAAAGAGCTGTATTTCTGCAAGAAGGCTCCGAGATATCATCGAACTTTACATTGACTTTATTTGGAGAACTAAACGAAGTGCACAATTCTTCAGTTGGGCCAGCTGTTCGACACAAATGTTTGAATGGTATACTAAGAATGCTGTATTATTCCCCACCAGAACTTCTAAACAAATTAATAGCAAAATTTCCTGTCTCGTCTCAAATGGCGGGCATGCTCGCGTCGAGCGATTTACGGACTGTTGTAAATGCGTTACAAATGGCAGACATATTAATGCAAAAGCTACCTGAGTATTTTCACGTGCATTTTCGTCGCGAAGGTGTAATGCATAAAATTCATGAACTAGCGACAGGCTCGCTTGAGGCACCTTGTGATGAAGCCGGGAGAAGTGCTGGTAAAGATACGAGCAAAGTAGCTGATGAAGAACTGAATGAAGCAGGCTCACAGGATGGTCTCCTCAATCATTCACCTCCAACCAGGTATACATCATGATATGAATTGTGAATCTTGTTTCTCATGTCTTCTAGCCCTGCACAATGAGTCTGTGCGCCCACTATAACCTATCACAAGAAATTCTCTCCCCTCAGGAAATCTCCCCGTTGAGAGGGACGGATTTCCTAGGAATAGAGACCAGACGATTTTAGGACGGCAACGCGACTGCATCGCCTACCAATACAATAGATCATTGAAAAGAATTGAGTAATTACAATATAAGAATAATTTAGACATTGTACTCGCTCTGTTTACAACGCCAAATCACAGATTTTCACGTCTTGATACAAAGGCTGCATTCCAAGCCACAACAAGTGCAACTTCAACCTGGGTTTAGCAGAACTCTTCCCAACCATAAAACCCGTGACTTCAACTTCTAAAACTGTATTAAATTCGTACGATTGATAGTATACGACGAACTATCTTTACTACCATTTATTTGAAGGAGTTTGTTTTGGCCGTCGCGTTGCCGTCCTAAAATCGTAAGGTCTCTAATATCGCCTCCCAGGGGACGGATTTTCTAGGATATCCGCCTCCCCCTTCAACAACGATATACGAAAATATTTAACAGCTTATTATGTTCTTTCTACAATGTACATGAAACAATGTGAATTATTTCAACACTTAGCTCATTGATTAGAGTGTTACACCGAAATCATAAGACCACATGTGCAATTCCTATCGGAGGATCCATTGTTTCGTTTTTCAAATGCTCCCAGTGAGGTCTTGAAATATATACCAAAAATCTTGAACAAAGTGTTATAGAAATGAAAATGCTCTAACTTTATTGTGAAATTAACTGTCTGCGGACGGTTGATCTAATATTTCAATTTGAATTTCTTTCTTCAGTCGGAAGTTTAGTGATGTGTTGAAGAGAAAGCGAAGATCGAAGCGAATCAGTTACAAGAAGTCAACGTCACTGGATGCACCTCGCCCGGGAGGATCTGAAGCAACACCTCCCAGATCGTCTTCGTTGTCCTCAGTACCAACGTCTATGTTGTCTTCTCTACGGTCTGTTTCTCTCAAGAACACCACGACACCTTCCAGTAAATCACCTAAAGTAAGGAACATTTTTATTTTTGGTTCTATTTTATTTTCCAATTCGTTGCAAGAAAGTCGTATAGGTTTACAAGCAAATCAAAACTATATACGTTTGTCCAGAAACTATATAAGTTTGTATGTAAGGCCATGGCATTTACTGTGTTTAATCGTATGCAAAAAAATGCATAAACTGCATACTGCTGAGCACCTGTAGGTGTAGCCTGGTTCCATACAATATACTTGGTTACCACGTAGCCCAATACAAGCTTGACCAGTTGCACAGTGCAAACAAATATTGAGTTTTATTTATAATTCTAGTTTGGCCCACATAAGTTTTGAATGAAAAGTTTTTGCAGTTGAAAACAAGCTAAAATATTTTACACTGGATGCATGGCATCCATCTCCATTAGTAGGACAACTGTGCTTAGCTTTATTTCCAGACTGCATGGATTATTTTAGGAAGAGTGGGAGCTCTATATTAATTCTTTTAATCGGCCAGACTGACCTAGTAACAAATTTCCCTTATTCAATCATCATGGGTTCCATGCTATTCCACTTGAGACTAATTATTGTCTTTAATTTGTATATAGACCCCTAGTAGTGGTGGTTCTAGTGAAAGCAAATATAAGATAAAGGTGTGGATCAAGCAACAAGGTAAGTTTTCATAAAAAAGACCTTTGATTTTCGTTCAAGTTGGGAGCACACGAGTTTACTTCAGGTTACCATGCATCTGATTTGCTTAGTCTTTATAACGTGTTTAATATAGAGTATTCACACCTACTACATGTACGAAGGAATTTCGTGTGGTTCTTGGACACTGTTGAGTTATTACGGATTTATTACGTTGTTAAGTTTAATTGGCTATTCATGTTGTTAACAAATTCATATTATGCTTTTGATGTTACTCTGACTATGTATCCACATCCACACTGGGCAGGCTTGAAAAATATACCTGGCCACGGTGGGAATCGAACCTACGACCTTTGGAATACTAGCCCAATGCTCTGCCAACTGAGCTACGCGGTCAGATCGGTTCGAGTATGTGATATTTCGGAACTGAGTCGAGTTCCTTCGATATCTATGTAGTCTAATAATCATGATATTTGCTGTGTTGGTGTAATGTACTCAGGTGAATAAGATGCTTGTGATGTTACTCTGAATGTGTATCCACACCGGGCAGGCTTGAACGGAGTTCAAGGGCAGGCTTGAACTCAGTTGAACTGAGTTCAAGCCTGCCTGGTATGGATATACACTCAGAGTAACATCACAAGCATCTTATTCACCTGAGTACATTACACCAACACAGCAAATATCAAATTCATATTAGAAATATTACTTTTCTAATCATTGTGTTCTACCCCTTCCTTTTAACATTCCTATATGAGAATATATTTGTGAGAGTGCGTTGTGTAGTCTGAGTGGCACACCGCGCACGTCGCATGAACTATTCATGAACTACGTCAAGCCCAGGATTTTTTCATCAAGTTTCCTTACTTTCTTTTAGCAATTAAGTTCAGTTCAACATATTTTGAAAACGAGGAAAGTGAGTCGCACCCAGCCTTGGATATTCTTCACAGACTCAGTAATGCTTCCACCGAGCTCGGAACGGGTGTAAGTTATTTTTTAACCAATTTTTCAAATGTGTATCATAGTGAATGATCACTGTCCAAGTTGTGCACCCCGGGTTCTCATTTCGATTTTGTATGCTTGCACTGGTATTCCACCTAATAATGTAAGAGCTTTTAAAGAGGCATTGTCAACCACAATGCATCTGTTTACATTTTACCTTGAAAGTGATGGAATGTCAACAAATAACGATTATAAACATTTCTTTGGTGCTTTGTCGTTACAATTTAGTTAAAATGAGCAAGTATAACCATAGTGTGGTTGAAATATATGATAGATTGAAAACCAAAACATGAATTACTCTGCCAATAGAATGACCGCCAAGCATTGTTTGAGCGCGCAATGCATTGTAGTTGACAATGCCTCTTTAAGTACACAATCGCATGCAACTAATCATTTAACAATGCTTCTGTATTTGGGCCTAATAAAAAGTCATAAGTTCTTTGTATGTTTGCATGGCGATAAAATGTAATCGTTTTATTTGTGGAAACACCACGTAAATTTATTACTGCAGTAATAAATTTACGTGGTGTTTCCACAAACAAAACTATTAATAAAAAGTCAGTTTATGTATAGAAAATTCAACCTCACAAGCCAGGCTCTCTACTTCCGCTTTCCTCCCAAACCGCTGGAACGTGTATAGAAGTAAAAAGTTATTTATGTTCTTAGACACCAGCTATAGGCAGCATGTGAATTTTCATCTTCTTGTAATTTTTTTTATTTTTAATTATGTTAATAAATATTTTTCAGTATAAAGAAGATCACGAGGCTTTAAAGGTATGTTGCACTTGTGCCAACGGTGACCCAATTTTTTTTACACTAACAGTGACCAGCTAAGTTTCTTCGAGGTGCACATTTATATGTCATTTGCCGAATGACTAGTTCATACTGGAGACGTAGCTTTGAAAATTTATCACTTATTTATCGAGACCGAGGGAAACAAAAAAGTGTGTTTTGTGGGCCGAGGAACACAACACACACTGTTTTCCCGAGGTCTCAGTAAATAAGTGTTTTATTATATAGTCTCAATAATTCACCTGGTATTCCGTCTTTATCTCTTAATTAATAATAGATTAATCTCTTTTTCTGAGCGACTTACAAACCGATCGGCAAACGTGCACAGCTGGCGCGCCGCTTCCGGTTTTATTATTCACTGGTCAATAATTGTTGATTGGTTGCCCCCTCACCAAAGCATGCAGTGAACATGCATGATGTTTTGTGGACCGGCACGTGATATGGTTTTGTCCAATCGGCATACTGACAAATTGAACTTTGACACTTGCCATATAATAATTGTACAGTATTTAAATTCGCGCGGTACTAGAATTCGCGTACAATAGGTCATAGATGCGCGAAATTAAAACTGGGGAAAATTTATCCGCGCGACAATGTATGCGTTGTAACACAAAACAAACACTGAAGCAAATGGTAATTTATTCTATATGACATTATGTATAATACACTTAAACCATAAAGAAATTCTCCTGCTTTATCTTTCTTCTGGGATTTTTCACTTTGGCAATTTCACTTTGCGCGCAGAAATTTGCTAGTGGAAACCGGGTTTTTATAGGATGCGCGGAACTAAATCGCGTAAATTTAAGACTGAGCGTAAACTACTGCCACGCGCGAATTTAAATACAAGTAAGATACGCTAGTGCCCTTTTTAGTGGCGTTGTTCGATAGGAGCAGAAATATTGACAAGCGATCTGGAGTACTTTTGACGGTGACGTGTATGAAAACATTTTGTATTCATCACATTTAAAGATGTCATACAGTCGGTCCTGCGCATGCGTACATTGAGGTCTTTGATAATAGCACAAACAGTTTAACTTGGTCCTATGTTCTTGTAAAGCCTGATCCTGAATATATATTGTTGCATGCAAATAATATGGTGAGATATACAATTGGAGTAAATCGCTACTATGTGATGACGTGAATGATATTGACACTTCCCACTTGGATAAACAGTACAAATATGGCACCCAACAACCCGTGATACTATTGTGTTTATGTTTCTTTGCACTAGGCTATCGGCCTGGTACTGTCGGAGAATGAGAAAAGTGCATCAGCATTTGAAATTATCCACAGCGGGCTCGTACCAAAGTTACTGAGGTAAAAATAATTTGTTGGTTACTTGGAATAAAAATTAGCGTTATTCACTGTATGGTGACTTGATTGTTTAAGACTTAAAATAGTCCAGTTTGTGCAATGAAAAATAAGTATCAGCATTTAATTCATGCCGGATTAAAAGCAACCACAAAAACTCTTTCTTTTAAGAAACTATTTGAAATTATGTTTAATGATCTGTGAAAAAGGCCCTTGATAAATTTGGGAACATATTTAAATACGTTAAGCTATTGAAATATTGAGCAATCTCTATCCGAAATGGATTTTTGTTTGACCATTAATCCAACCAATTTCCTGTCAGGAATGACAAAAAAGGCCTATATCAATTTTATACAGCTTGCATTATAGAGATTAATTGCTTTAACATCATGCATGGTGTGGTAGTTCTGGAAAACATTGGTCCCCCATTGGATAGCATGCCACTGGTCCTCCATTAGAGAGCGTAGAGTGGTAATTCTGGACAATAATATAAACCCTTCCCAAGACTGTAGTATGGGGCAATTCCGAATTACGGTCCATTGTCTACAGATAATAGCGTGAGAATGAGGCTTTGTGCTAAGTTGTAATGTTGGTATAGCACTGAGCCTCGACTTGTCGTTATTGTTCTTGATTATTAGAGCGTAATTCGGAAATTCATGGTTTATTTTGCGCTATATACTTTGTAAAATAATCTTTTCTTTTAGATATTTAAACCGACCATTTGTCAAGTCGCGTTCTTCCCATGAAAAGCATCTAAAGACATTTCTACAAGCATTCCTTGGTTGTCCTGTACGTATTTATTATATTCTTTCTAAATATACAATATACGAACCTTAGTCGGACATTTTATAGCTGAGTTGAAGCATTTTGGAGTTTCAATGACGAAATTTTTGGAGCTGTTGCATTTGATTCTTCCGCAGTCTGCGCTCTCCCGAAAGTTGTGGGTTTTCTCTATTTTTTATTGAGATGGTTGTTTTTTATTTAGCCCTCAGAAGACGTGAACGAATGTTTTCATGGCCCGGTAAGTGTTCTGTGAAGGCAGTTGCGATATATAGTTTCCCTCTCTACGAAGTGATAAATCCAAAGGTTTGTGTCAAGAGATTAATTCCCCTGCATTATGTTGTGTATTTGAATGATCTAATCAAATGCGGAAACTTTGAACAGTTTATGTGGCTTGTCCTATGGGAACTGATAGGTTTATTCCTCATTTTAGTTCTAATTACTTGCAGTGTATTTTCCTTCAGGCGGTATATACATTAAAAGTGAATGGTTGAGCATGCATAAAGTGAGCAGAGTAGCTATTCCTAATTTGGAAAATTGTGCCAACGCTAATATATGTATGTGTGGTTGTTTGTTAACAGGATGATGACAAAAGGGCTTTGTTTACAATTCTTGTTCAAAAACTTCATGCCTGTGTGAACCAACAAGAACAGGTGTGTGTAGTTTTCTGTAGGTTTGCACCCAACTAATTTTAAAGTGCATGCAACCTAATTGCCATTTTTCATTAAAAAGTCGGACGTGACGAGACAATTCAAATGATATGTCTCATTTCTTAAACTAGTAAAAATTTGGAGAGACATGTTGCCTCTCGGTTTTTAAATATAAAACAGGTATAAACAGTTAAAAAGTTAAGCGTGTGTTACCCCAGTTGATTTGATAGGCCTTGAAAAAAGAACAGAGTAATCTATAATGTTTGTCAAAACATTGGAACATGATAAGTGAGAATCATTCGTCGACGATTTCAGACGTTTGGGATTCTTTTGATCTTAAACATGTACAATATTAGCGTAAGGACTTCTAAGGTCAATTGGAATAATAAATTTGAACTGCCATCCTGTTAATAATCCATTTTGTGTATTTTAAGTTTCCTGTCAAAATCCATGATGCTCCTGGAGGATGTGGAAATGGTTCACGGTAAGTAAATTTGGTTTTCATGCAATCGCAAACAAATGGGTACGTTTGGTATTTGTCAACAGCGTGAACCTTTTACACTGTGTGTAAAGTATATATATATATATATATATATATATATATATATATATATATATATATATATATATATATATATATATATATATATATATATATATATATTATTTATATATATATATATATATATATATTATTTATATATATTATTTATATATATTATTTATATATATATATTTATTTATTATATGGACAATGGTGTTTTATAGGAAACTAAAACACTCCTAGAACTCATACGTCACTACATCCGGGGCCAGGTGCGCGTATTTTCCGTATTTCACCCCTGCTAGTGACATACGAAGTTCTGAAAATTTCCCGCCATTATCATTGTTGTTGTTTTGAAAATACAAATGGTTTTTGGTTCGTATATAAAACGAAATTAACGTTGGAAATAAAACGATAAAACGAAAACATTTAAAAGACATCTTGAGATAAGTAAAATTTATTCTAGTTTTATGTTTGCACTATATAATTTTAAAAAATATCGCTTTTATACTAGTCTTTGGCGTGCTTATATACATGTCGTCTTTGTGTGTGTGTGTGTTTTTTTTGTCACTAATAAACAGAACATTAAACGGTTGCGAGAAGATATGGATTTATGTTCTCGTGTCAAAAACAATATCTCACTCGTTCGCTGCGCTCACTCGTGAGATATTGTTTTTGCTACTCGAACATAAAATCCATATCTCTTCGCAACCGTCTAATATCCTATATATATATATGAAACCATTGGCAAAGATAGCCATGATGACTGATCATATTATGTTAATTATAATAAACATAAAGGCCATACGTGTCTGAAGGATTGAATAATGTGAACATTGTGGCTAGCTGCGCCACTCATGCATGAAAACTTTAGTAATACACACATGCCTGCAGATTTTATTCATGTGAAGGATTTTTCGAGTTGTCAGGCAGTACCTTTAGGTTTACATACTTAGTTCCACTACCTCCACATGATTTTTCAGTTGTCCTGTAACTTCAGAATTCCTAATTCAGCTAACTTTTGAAGGTTTTAAAGCGAAGATTTTGAATTGAAGTGAACGTCGCTCCATGGCTCCCTAACTTCTGCAGCCATGTACTAATGTAACACTTTCCACTTTCAGAGGTCTTCAAACGTTAAGATTCTTCAATTCTCATCAGATCAAGGTAACTACAAACTAACATCGTGAACAGCTATGCACATGCAGCTATAAAAGAAATAAATTTATTATATAAACATAAGTGTTATATAGAGTTTTTGGCCACTGAGAAAAATCGTATTTAAACACACGGAAAAAATACGATATTTTTACGTGTGAAAATATCATTTGTTGTAAAACGCATTGCCACGGACGTTTTATTGTTTTTCACTGAATTAACGGAATAACCATTAATAATATATAGAGAATAATACATGGGTGCTTGGAAATACCAGATTTTTTTCTCGTGTTGAACATGATATCTCACTCGTTCGCTGCGCTCACTCGTGAGATATCATGTTCAACACTCGAAATAAATCTGGTATTTCCGCGCACCCATGTATTATTCTCTATATATTATTAATGGTTATTCCGTTGCTGTACATGCAGTGAAGTGGTAAATTAAAACATTCATGAGTATACACGTGCGTCAAAGACGTACACAGTTCCAGCCTCGTACCGAGTATATAAATTCAATTGTACATGATTTTTGTTCAATCTTGAGTTGCGTAATTACATATAGCATAAATACATTGTTAACCTTTGAAAAGTTTCTCTATTTTATTTTTGCCCTTCTCACTGAAAAAGAAAAAACGGCTAAATGAATTGCACTGTAGCAATTATAACACATCCAAATCCTACTCCTTACTACGACGCAAGCTTAAAGCCTGTTTTCCACACCATTTTCTTTTGTATCGAAGTCATTAGTTCCACTCACAAGATAAAGCGCAAGCATAAGCAACAAACGTAACAACATAAGCATAAGGAAATGAACGCAACGTTTTGTACGTCATAGTGAGAAGAGTACATAAGAAGTCAATACACTTATACGTGTCATCCCACTTGTGCTTATGCTTGTGTCGTAGTGAGGACCAAGCTTAACTCGCTAAATTTCAATTTCTAACCTGCAAACGGGCATTCTCTGCCTTATGATATTAGGGAATTCATTACGGTCTGTGGAGGAGGTAGTCTAACTCGTATTACGAGTTGTCGCTGATGTACATGTAGGGACGGTAAGCTCGCATCATATGTTAGAAGTTGTTTTCTTCTGTTCAGTGCTTCCTTCAGAGACATCCAGACTGCACCAATGTCAAAAATTGGCGAGGCGGTCCTGTAAAAATTGATCCCCTTGCTCTTGTGCAGGTAAGAAGTACGCTTTTCCTATAATACGAAGTGGGTGGAATAAACTCGTTTGGTGTACAATCGACTACTGTGAGGAATAGCTATCGTTTAGTTAGAATATTTATTAGTCAAGAGTCTCGATGCAGATTGCGTAATTATTTATTTTGTTTTTGGGTTTCTTGGTTGCACCAGATCTTAAAATTTATGATTTAAAAAGTATGACCAAACCGGAACCCTTTATTCTTTTGGAAATCGAATGAACATGATCAAATTCAATTTATCAGAATCTACTTCCTTCGAGTTTGTAAACCTTGTGCTGCTAATCTATGGCGTTGTTAACCTTTCAGGCTATCGAAAGATATTTGGTTCTGCGAGGATATGGGCGTGTAAGAGAGGTAAGAATGTTTTCTTTAAGCAGCTTCTTTAGCGGTAGTTTACGATGAGTAAACCATTTTCATAAACGGACACACTACGATCCTCTACTAAATATTTTTTGCTTAATTTTAATGCAAGATGCATGCGTTATTATAATTAATACGATATCTGCCTTTCATGATTGATAAACTTATATCTATCCATTAACCTCGTTCAAGGACTTAGGAACCGAATATTAGGAGCTCCCCCCCCAGCTCAAATATGTATCCGAAAGCAAGCAACAATAACTTGTATACTGTGTGTGGTTTTGACGAAACATAAAAACGAGGCTCGTGGGTGCGACAAACATTAGAAGAAAGTATCCATTTCTCTTA
>CACRXK020000253.1:41916-95385 GCA_902702795.2 Paramuricea clavata
TGTCTATGTCAGTGTGGGTAGTGCCAATAATATGAACAATCTTTCGTTGGCAGGGATGCAACTACCTGAAAAATAAATATAAGGAGAATTTCGACGTCATTCTTCGTCTTACATTTCTTTGTAATAGTGTACCATAATCATTGGACTATTGGATAATTTATAAAACTAGAAATACTAAATTAGCACTGTATATAACTGCCTCGTCTTATACGTAGATACCCTTTTATTTATCCAGAACCACTTTACTTCGTGAATTGGACTATCTCATAAGGAAAATAAGAGGGATTTATTACAACTTCTATGCGAGGCACTTCCGGAGTGTCGTATTCTTCAAATGATTCGGAATACTTTAACACCTTTTCTTCAACTTCTAATGAAAGTAACTGATATTTTTTAGGATGCTGATGAGGAAGGCAGCGATGATGATCTGTGAGTATTCACTATAGATTATACTATGTATCCAACACTATCTATATAGTTTATTGTCTCTAGGGTTACTGAAAGACTTTTCCTTATGCCTTGCCTTTTCGTGTATAGAGCACTTTTCAAGTTTTAGTAAATTGCATACATGTTGTGTATAAACCATAGCGTACCTATACAGGATAATTCTTACTAGTCTTGTTGAATTGTAATGACTTTTAAAAACGTGAGTTTTGCACAAAAAGAAGTGGTGTTAACTCCCCAAATAGATTTGTTATCTACATATGCAACCTTTAAACATTATACATTTTAAATATTTCCGATAATATTTTCTAATACTTTTACCTGTCTAGTTCTGAAGAAGATATCGAGGAAGCATTGGTAAGATTGTAGACTTATATTGTATATTGCTTCTTACCTAGTTACACAGTGTCAACAAGCTTCTTAGGATATTCAATTTATTATGATAAGACAAATTGAAAACTGTCATTGGACACAAATTTGTGATGAAACAAAGGATGCGTGATAGGCGGTCTACCCGCCAGGCGGAACACCCAAGAGGCGGGCAAAAGCGAATTAAGGAGGCGAAAGTCAGTCTGCCGGGTTTGATCCTGGGTTTGACTATGTTAAACAATTTTTTGTACCGCCCCATCAATTCCCTTTCATTGGTGGACAGGTATAAGAAATGCATGCATGGACATTAGCTAAACCAAGGAGACGGTCTTTCGCCACCTTTGCCCGCTCTTGGGTGTTCCTGTGCAGTTCATTTACAAATAAGTGAAGTAACATATTAACTAGCCTTTATTTTATTGAAGGTTTTGAGGATTTTTGAATAAATGGCGGGTTATTTTTCTAACCCGCCATTCAAATATCCTCAAAACCTTCAATAAAATAAAGCGACTGACTTGAAGGACTCTCAGAACTGTGCGTGCTAGTGTAAATAGTGAAGATAACAAACTGTGGTCTTTGTAGCTGATACCTGAAAAATACAAAAAGAACTTCGACAAAATGTTTCGTCGACATTCGTTTTGTATTTTTCAGGTAGTTGTATCACCTACATGCAAAGATCATAGTTTGAACTGCAGAAAGAGCCATTTCCTGTACAGTAATGTTCATACTATCGTTTGCTTTTTACAGGCATTTCAGAGTCCAGGCTCACAAAGGTAAATGTTTATTATAAATGAATTAATAACAATAAAGTTGGAAGTAAAGCAAATTTATGCTTTATACGTGATCATGGAATGGACTTTTTGAGACAGTAATTTACTGAGATACAGTATTTACAGTAAGTTTTGCATGTTGTTAGAAAGTTTGCCATGAAACTATTTAATCACCTACATATATACTTTGAGCTATGCTGCTAGTTGTTGCAAATGCGCTTTTAATATGTTCACAAATAGAGTGATTAATACATCTTTGGAAATACCTCGAGGAAGACAGAATCTTGACAAAAAGTGCGATACGCCTTGTTGAGTTTGTTGCAAATCATGGTGGAATAGTCACGTTATAGGGATTGCTTAGTATGTGCAACGAACATTCTGGACAACAACAAAAGCTTTCATAGCGAAAACAATTTCAGTGAGTTATTAGCGAAGATCGTGTGTCCAAATCCAAAAAGAATGCCCTTGTTCCAGCAAAAACTATTAATAGAACAATTATCAAGATTTTATCTGTAATTACGTCAAAGGCTTCGTATTCCCCATTGTTGGTCAAACGTGGGTACTCAATGCTCAAAGTATCATATTGCACTTTAAGTATTTTCTTAGTACCTACACCCAAAATGTTAGTGTATCCTATTAATATGAATTTCTAATTATTTTCGTAGTAGGCATTACCTGGAAATTATGATTGGAGACAAAGTGTTACCTTACAATATGACTGTCTATCAGGCAGTCAAGCAGTATGGACAGGTAAGGAATTCATGCATTTCGATTTGTTTTCATTCACTTCATCAAGTATACGGGCCAAAGGAGAGTTGTGAATGTCGTAGTATCTTGTGAGGCTTGTTCAAATGATAGTTAGATCATTAGAATTCACAAGATTTTTTCGAAATCCTATAGTAAGCTATGGCAATAGTGTATGGATCTTAGTTGGAAATAATAAGGAAATCCAATTTCCGTACTAATTGCTATGTTCATATGATGGATATAGTTTAGAAATAGTCTGGATATATTATTTTTACAGTATGGGTTAAACTAATTTTCACTCCAGTGTAATAAACCGAACAATGATGTAAATTGGGATATGTCAAGTAAAAAGGCCCATAATTGTCAAAGTTGTGCATTGCCCACTTTTGTTATATTTACCCTAACTCCAACAAGTTTATTGCAACAATATTATCATAAATTGCAATAACGCTGACCAGAACCATGTGGTCTCCTATACTCAATCATCGCCCGATTCGGTTATCCCCATGTATATATATTCCTTATGTTAAAATTGAGACGTTCTCTGACCAAATTATTTTTAATGACAACTTCGGCTATCAGACCTGTAGCCTTCAACGGTTTTCGCCTGTCCACGCATCTTCATTCTTCATTCTGTATGTCTTATTATAAATATTCTTCTATTTTGCCACAGGCAGATGAAGATAAAGACCAAGATGACGAAGGTGCCCTAGGCCGGCCCAGTATTTGGGTTGGTACACATACCATCTATTATCGTGCGTGTACTGGAGATACGGGAGAAGGCAGTACGTCTGCATCAAGCAAGAACGCAAGCACTATTTATGCAACTCCATCAAAGTCAACAAAGAAATCGCAAGGAAAAAGAAATAAAGATTCACTGGGCGGTGAGTCTTCCTTTACAGGCAATTGATCTACAATTAATTTACAGGATCAATTGGACTAAGGCCGGATAGCGCTATCCACCGCATATTGTGATTTTTTCAACCTTTATAAAAATGCTTAAAAGGCTGTGAAACTACAAATATACTTAATATTCATCGGTCTTTTGTAGACAACAATAACGCAGCCTCGTCGAGTTTGTCAATAGTCGCCAGCACAATAACTTCCGAAAACGGTGAGTTATAGATACAGTATATAAACCCTGTGCAGACGCACAAGTTTTAAGGGATAGGTTTTCTTCGACAAGTTTTACAAAAATCGACAATTTTCCTTGTTCAAAAGCCAGTCATACCAGCTAGTTTATTTTGAAATTCGCTTTGGAGTGTGGTATCGTAATTAATTTCTGTGAAAGCAGCTTTGAACGAAAATTGTCACGAAAGTGTACTTACGTACAGTATACTGTTAGAAGTAGTTAGTATTTGCATATTTTCAATTTGTATTTAAAAGTTGTTCGTTGTTTGGTGGCTTCCATATATAAGGATTTTAATTTTAAAAAATCGAGATCTGAAGTCACTGTCCGTTGTACGGAGGTGTCTGTTGTACCATAGGCAATGCAGAAGGCATTCGGATTCGTGTCTACTAGATTGTCTATAGTTGTACAGACTGTTCTTTAGTAGAGATTCCGCTTGAGAAAACATTTTGCATACAATCACACCATAAACCAAACTGACGACAAATAAATGCCTGCTAGCTTGCTGTTCATACATGATTGTCTATTCATCTTCATCTTTAGAACTGAAAGATTCATCAATGGAAAGTATACATCTCCTGCAGACACTTTTCAACCTAAATACAAAGTGGGGTACTGTGTACGAGGTAAGCTATGTGAAAAGATGCGTTGAGAGCTTGGAATTAGAATTAGAAAGAAATTCTTGCCCACCCGTCCTTAACATCTCACATCATCGGTCTCTGAAGCAAACATCCTCACCTGCCAGATGTATGACAGCGTGTTCATATATGAACAATAAGAAGCTGGTTACATGAAGCGATTTTAGCCCTGGAAGAGTTTAATTTACCCTGTTCACCAGATTTTTCAGCCGGACTTAAAACACAAATGACCTGCCCTTCAATAAATATTGCCTAGTATTTCCTAATATTTTCCTAGTGATAGGCGTGTATACTAGAGATTGTCTGTGCTAGAGATTTTGGTGGTACTGACTTGGGACGTCATAGCTAATACGTCCTGTAAACATGGTGTCCCGGGGTGAATCTATATTTTTAATTATATTACATTTGCTTCCTTATATTCTGTCTTGATATTTTGCACTGTAATTCATAATATCATATATAAAGTCAGGAAAGCTTGGTCTGAGTTATAATTATGCAGTGTTTCATCGTTTATGTTGTTTTGTTTAGTTGGATGACAGGGGTGCTTTAATTCCTCCAGCTGAATTCATCAGTACAAAGTTGACAGCAAAAGCTTCCAGGCAACTACAAGGTACTGGCAGTAGCGAGTTTGCGATAGGAAGAGCATGTTAGCTGAATAAAGAGATTGGCGATTAAAGTAAAAAGAAGGAGAGGGAGGGGGTATCCCTGTGTATCCCCACGTTTCGAAATACTGCGTAATTTTTTTGGTTACCAAAGAGTCGCCTGCGGAGGAGATCAAGAAAAAGTATATACTTGTCACGTTTTAGGATGAGTTACTATTTTTAGACTTTTGTAATTTTGTATTCTTTTGTGTTTTAAATTTAATCCTAACCCTTACTCTAACCCTAATCTTAACCCTAACCCTTCCCTAATTCAAACCCTAACCCTATAGCCCTAAAAGTCCAAAAATATTAACTGTTCCTAAATCGTGACTCATATGAGAAAAAGTGGGATCTATGCATATATCCTGGATCCTTTGGAACAATTGCCTTGGCAAGAAGATTGAGTTTCAATGTTCACATATACATTATGGAAGAATCGTGAGGAATCATTATATCATACTTCTTATCTGTCATTTGAGACATCTAACATAAATACAGTCAAGTATACTTTGTTGTTGCATACATAATGACGTAATGTTTTACGCACGTTTGAGGAACATTTGAAAGAGACAAATTCAGGATCCGAGGAACATTAAATACTCTTTCCAGGTCTAGACTCGTATACATTCTAATCAGGACTTAATTAACATGTTATTTTATTGCAGTATCCCAATGCAAGCTCACGCACACTGCACACTTGTATTCTTTTCCCTACTAGTTTTTGTTTATCCTAAATTAATGTCCTTTTAGACCCGATCGCGATAATGACAGGCAATCTTCCTACATGGCTTGGAGTATTAGCGCATGAATGGTGAGACGATAGGCTTTAAAAATAATGAAGTAGGGTTGCCATACATGTCACAATTATTTCTGAGTATATACAATGTATTTACAAGGTTTGGAAACGTTTTAAATAATTAATTATAAGGGTTATATATAATCCGGTTATATATACCTATATATCCTAAAATAGAACTTGTCGTAAGAACGGTCAATGCAACTCACTGTAAATGCGTACTTCTTATACTAAGTTTTAATCTCTTGCTGTTTTTCTCTCTTAGTCCGTTCCTGTTTCCATTTGAATGTCGGCAACAGTTATTTTATTGCAGTACGTTTGATAGGGATAGAGCTATGAGCAAGTTACAGGTATATTTATTATTAACATAGGTGTGTGGCAAATTGACTAATTTATACCAGGCACATGAAAATTTTGCATGTAATTTCGAGTGTTATATTTCCTAAACAAAAGAGTAGTGAAATAGTTTTGATTTAGCATTGAAAGTGCTTAATCTTGAAAACGAAGTTTTAGATTTGATTGAAAAATAAATATACGCTTTAATTTTCGTTCAAAAATACACATGCAGTATGCAAAGTTACGATGATTCGCAAGATACGCTCATATACTTCTTTGATTCCAGTGAAGTACTGTGCAGGTACACGGAATTTCATTATCTGAGTACTTAATTTTGCTGGTACCATATGACCAGTAAACTTTCCGAGATATTCAAAACCGTAAATCCCACATCTCCGATATGTGAAAAACTGTGCTTTATGCATATACTTTATCTTAACCAGTTCAAGTAGGCGGCAATAGTTATTGGAGTACACACCCTATATGCACCGCAACATTGTACATGTATATGGTGTCACATTCTGTATAGCCATAAGCCAAATTTGAACCCTGGTTCGCCCGGAACCATAAAAATTCTGAATCTGAGTACATGCAAGCGTGGAAATAAAATATAGACCAGAAACATTTTTTATTTAGGAAACAATTCCAGATCTGCTGAGTGCAGAAGGGACAGATCGAGTTACTCCACGTTTAGAAAGGAAAAAGGTACATAATATTATGTGTTTATTCCACTTCCTGTTGGCATTTTGATTTTAATTTTGACATTTTGATTTTACACACAAAATATACGAGTGTTACAGTGAGCAAAGTCCTTGAATGAATAAAGCCGTTAAAATATTATGAGGCTTTACCAAGGCAAATGAGGTACACAGTGCATGGCGTACACAGACATTTTACGTAATATGCATCTCTATTTGTGCTCTTTGGATCGTTTCTTACATTTCTATGACACGTTTTCCACATGGTATATTCAAGATTTACCAAGGCCTCTGTTCGTGTTATCCGCCTCAGTTTCGGCACAAACATTGGTCTTGATAATTCTTCATATCATGCTCAACCTCATTCAATAATTGTTAATTAGCGCACTGTCTCCCGGGAGAATATCTTCAAACAAGCTGAAGAAATTGTCAACGAAGTTGGAAGTTCGCGTGCTATTTTGGAGATACAGTATCAAGATGAGGTCAGTAATATCGTTATCGCTTTGTTTTACCATTTTGTTTTTGTTCCAAACAACTCCTTTTTCAATTACAATTTACGATGACGACTTTTTGTTTAGGTTGGAACTGGACTGGGCCCAACTTTAGAATTTTATGCGTTGGTATCAAGAGAGTTTCAACGCGCAGACCTTTCTATTTGGAGAGGTGAAACTGTCCCAGCTGCAGATGATGAAGGTTAGTTTCTGTAACCATGTTCTGATCTACAGGGCTTTGCCAAAACGAGGGGTGTAATACTTTGAAAAGAACGTGGGATGAGTTTTGAGATTTCAAAATGGCTGCAATATATCCGGGATTTTGAGACTGCGTAATTTTCAGCGGATTTTAAAAGGGTATTCTTGGCTCGCTTTGTGGGTTTCTGTGGAGATTTGGGGTTTTTTGAAAGGGGCTCTGTGCATTTTGTAAGAGACTTTGACTATTTTAGTAATAGTAAATTTTGATTTCTCACATTTTCATAGATATCCAGAAAGAAGTGTCATATGTCTTCTCTTCAGTTGGACTCTACCCAGGTTCATACCATTTTTTCTTTATACTTTTGCATATACTTCATAATTTTGGGTGTTTTTTTAAAGTCATCCATGCATAAGAATTTGGCATGGCGATCAATGCGTGAGTCTTTCACATCTGCGACTATAGACTTGCTCCAAGTTTCTCTCTCTCAGTACACGGGTAAAAATTGATCATGTTGTTCGGCATTGTTCAAAACAGGAGCGAACAATGTTGTGCTGCACCCCGTGAACAATATTGTTAACAAGTTGTTCAACCATCAGTGCTGTTGCAAGTTGTTAACATGATTGTCAACAAGTTGCAACAATGTTGATGGTTCAACAACTTGTTAACAATATTGTTCACGGGGTGCAGCACAACATTGTTCGCTCCTGTTTTGAACAACTTGCATCAATATGATGATTTTTACGCGTGTACCGTCCGTCACACCTAACATGACGTGTGCTGTACGTCATGTTAGATACAATATAATGGGACAATACTGCGAATCGCTGCTATGTTTAAATAAAGCATTTGAAAATGAAATGACTAAAATATATACGTACTGTATATGTAATGAAAAATTGCCATATTGTAAGTAAAGTAATGTTGAAGGGTTTTGTAGATTTTGTGGAAATTTCGAGTGTAAATTTAATACATTTTCTGGGTTCAAAATAACGCCTGATCAACGGATAAAGATCGGCAAAAAAATGCCTCTTGACTTTTTTACCTCGCTGGTCATTTTGACCAACCACATTTTCATGCCTTCCAATGTGATTGTTTCACTGTTAGTGTAAGTGTATCAATGCCCGGTGAATAACAGATTTTGACCGAGCTAAAATGAAGTTGACCGGAGACCTATCTCCCGTTACTTTGATCCCTGATTTCAGACCGAACCAGGAGCAGCTGCTAAAATGCAAGTATAGGCCCTCTGGCAGGAATTGAACCTGCGGTCCTGCGATTCCGGTGCGGAGCAACTCAACTATATACAGAGTCCAATTAATATAATTACATGAATTACTTGCGGTTAAACCTCAACTGCATGATACTCTCAACTAACAAGATTTTACTGTTTTATTTTTATCCATGCTAGCTCCCATTGCGAAGAATACTAAAACAAATCAGGTTACAAAACTGAAATCAAAATTCCGCTTCTTGGGCAAGTTTATCGCGAAAGCTATCATGGACTTCCGTATGTTGGACATTCCTTTAAGCCAGGCATTCTTCAAATGGATGCTTGGTAAGGAGAGTACGTTAGACTATCGTGATCTACATCATATTGATCCAGTCCTTGCTAAGTCTGTTGCTCAACTCCGGGATATCGTTCATAAACGTAAGAGACTTGAGGCGGATACTTCACACACACCAGACAGTCTGAAGTTAGCGGTGGAATCATTGACTTTGGATGGTTTGCCTATCGAAGATCTTGATTTAGATTTCAGGCTACCAGGAACTACAATAGACCTCAAGGTTTGATATTTTGACAGCTTTGTTTTTTATCTGAATTGTGATATAGTATAATATACATAGAAACATGATTTCCCTTTACCTGGACTTTGATGGTCGAGATGATTTTACGTGTCGAAACGGCACTATTATTGCTTTTTCTAGTTGAATGCGCAACCTCAGCTGCAGTAGTTTCTAATCTATGTTATAGTTTCGGCGATAGATACGACATGCGATAAAAATATGAATTGCTTTTCATTGCGACCAATTATAATATGCGCTGAAGCGTGAAAGGAAATTAAGATTTCGGCAGATGAGTCTGGTATATGCCCTGTTCAAGTAACATCTTAAAACAAATCTGCTATATTGGTTTTATTTTAACAGAAAGGTGGTAAAGATATCCCAGTCACAATACACAATCTAGAGGAATACATTAAGGTGGGAAAGTATTTGGTGATCTTTGTTTCTGGTTTCGCAATCTGCATGGACACTGCATGTGTATAGTATATATAGAACTCTATCGTAATATTCGACATGTGTTATTTTTTTCAGCTCGTCGTACAGTGGACGTTAATTGATGGTGTAACAAAACAAATGCAAGCCTTTAAAGAAGGTTTTGAAACCGTCTTTCCCTTGTCAAGTTTAAGCTGCTTCACACCAGAAGAGGTAAGGGAAGTGTTGTCGTCGTTTTCATGTTTGTTGAACTGTAAACGTGGGTTTTAGTCGTTTTAATAGGTTTGCACTTTTTTCATTACCTTTTGGCAAACCTTATTATTAAAGGATATGTGAATTACAATAAGGTCTTTTATTAAGGTCAGGGCGACAAATAAAATTAATCAATAAGGCCGACTTTCATCAATAACGACATGATTCACAATTTACACCGCCTCGTCCCCAGACGCTTTATAATAGGTTCGCATATATAAAGTATTACTATGGATGGTAGTAAACCAAGAGGCTGTTGGGAAGACGTCTTCATTTCCTATTGTTCGTTATAATTATAGCGCCTGGGAACTACGCACAGAATGAGTGCATGGTGTGCTTGGTGCAAGTACTCGCCTTTCAACAAATTGATGTAAATTTTATTTCTGACTATTCGGCGTAGGCATATTTTGACTCCAATAATATTTTGACTCGTATAAGTAGCTGAAATATAAGAAACGAAGATCTTCAAGTGCAAGAATTAGCGGGCTATCTTACTGTATAGTCTCATATTTTACAAATATTTACTGTATTACAAATGTTTTGTTTCTAGATGGATTTACTATTATGTGGAAGCACAGCTGAAACCTGGGATGTAAAAAGTAAGTTTGTCGTGTTCATTAGAGCTCCAGCCGGAACTAAGTGACTGCGAATTATAGAACAAAACATGGTGAATAATCCGCTCATGCTTGTTCATATCGTTGTTATCTAACTTAAAACTTTGGATAAATCTTCTAGTTTAGGAAACTTTAGAATGGAACAAGTATGACTTATCCTATTATACGAATTATTCCTGTTGTTACATGCACTGGCCGCAACCGAAACGTGGAATAAAGTCAGATTTCCGTTTACTATTATAATGTTTACTATTTGCTAGTATACTGCTGGGTTTTATGATTTTTAGCGTTGTAAAAAATGCTTGTTTGATTTAAATAAAACAGTGATAGCTTAGTTAATACCGCATGAAATTTTTATTGTAATGTATCAGAATTACGTTACTTTAACACTGGATACATTAAAATTTATTTGAGCGAAGTAACTGTTCTAGTTTTTCCACTATATGAATCGGTAGTGCTGGCACGGTTAAGATAAACATATGTTGTATTTTAAAAAATGAAAACATGACTTTTGTTCTAGGTTTGATGGAAAACTGTCGACCTGACCATGGATACACACATGACAGGTTTGTAGTCTGTAGTTTTGTAGTCTTGTGGCTTTTTAAATTTAATTTTAAAAAGCGGTTCTAAAGAAGTTATACTGCGGCTAGGATTGGATCCCTATGATAATGGCAGTTATAGTACAGTAATCTATTTAATATAAGAACCACTTGCTGAACGTTTGGCCGTAGTTCATGTAACACTTCTGGAATAACATAGCTAGCCTATGTTAAAATTCATATATGTTCTTTATAATTGTAGCCGCGCTGTCAAGTTTCTATTCGAAATACTTAGTTCATACGATAAGGACGAAAGAAGACGCTTTCTACAGTTTGTTACTGGAAGTCCTAAGCTTCCTGTTGGAGGTTAGTTGATATCTTAAGGTAGCTTTTTACGTCTAACATAACTAACAAAAATGCATGTTTAACGCATCAAACGGACATTATTTAACGGATGAAACTATAACCACTATCCAGAGATCGGAGTGTTCTCCATGTCAACTATAGTCACTCGGTTTTAACAACGGGCCTAACACTGTGGAAATTGTGGTTGCTATGGCAACATAATCGTTTAAATATATCCAATTATCGTCGTGATTTTCATCATTAATATAATCGTCTTTGTCGTCATCATAACAACCATAAGAAAGGTTGATATACTATTGCAATAATTATACATCAGTTCTCAATGCTAACTCAACTGCTTTTATAGGTTTCAAGAGACTAACACCACCCTTGAAAATCGTTCGCAAAACACTCGAGGCGTCTATGTCTCCGGACAGCTATCTCCCGTCAGTCATGACCTGTATGAACTATCTCAAACTACCAGATTACTCCACTAAAGAAATTATGAAGGAGAAACTACACCAAGCCGCCGTCGAAGGCCAACATTCATTCCATCTTTCATAAGATTACTCGTAATGCTAAAGACTTAGTGATACGACACGTGGCGTGAAGCCATTCAAACTCTTGTAAAAATTGACATTAATTTTTAAGAAGACGAACTAACATATACAGTTAGCTGTACCAGTTGAGGGAAACGTGACGGTTGTGTTCTGTTAGTTCGATCATCCATCCGGGTTTTGTTAATTCTTTGTTGCGTTTTAATTTGAGATATTAGTTTTTTTAAAAGTGCTTATGCAACTCTTCAATTAACATTTCTGGTACAATGGTGGAAACTGGCGATAAATAATAAGTGGCGTTTTACAGTAGTATTTCATATCTTCAAATTATATTTCAAGATTAATTGCTTTGCAATGATCTGCATGCAATGGACCTTATAAACATTGAAATGTGTAGAGATCTGGTCATTTTAATTGATGCTTTTTCAATTTGCATTTCAAAAGTAGCGTACGCATTTGTAAACTCGGAGCACCATTACTCTTACATACGACTCCCTTACTCTTTGTTATAGGTTCCTCTCTGTACTTTATATGCAGCGGTAAAGCTAGTTGTTTGTAAATCACATGATCTGGGCTTGCTAGAAGTTTCAAGTGTTTATTTTTTCCAATAATTCCGTTCAAAGAAATATTGGATCAACTAAGGCCGCGTTTACACTATGACGCTACGGCAAATTTACCGTAGCGTAGTGATTTGCATCCGGAGTGCCAAACTTAGTGGTCTGTAGTTAATACGCTACGGCAAACCACTCCGTTGTAGTGTAAACACAATACTTAAGAAATGTAGTGAATTTTTAACGGAATTGATTTCCGTAGTTAGTACGCTACGGCAAACCGTTATAGTGTAAACACAATATAGTCTTTATACTAGAAACGTAGTAAATTTTTAACGGAGTGTTAGCCGTAGCGTCATAGTGTAAACGCGGCCTAAATTATTATCCTAGAGCTGTGTTCTTTTCGCCTTGTGTACGGCTCGGAGTGCACGAAACGATCTTTTACACAAAATGCTTACAGATAGTGCCACGATTAATAATGGAGGGTAGGTAGAATAGCGAAATCTTTGCGGGCAATGGTCCTTAACGAATCATGCCTTCTTGTGTTTGTTGCGAAAGTCGCTGATATTGTATTTCCCCGGAAGAACTTACCTGAGGGGGAGTTATGGTTCTCCTAGCTCCTTCGAAGACTGATATGAGTAATACTGTTGCAGTTCACGAAGGTTTGGCGGCGCGAACTGCTTCGGTTAATACACGCTTCCGGAAAGTTCGTCACCTTGGCAATAGAGCCTCGATTTCATGATTGCAACGTTGGACTTTAAAGGCCCTGTTACACGGTGCAATTTTTCATGCAACTTGTCTCGCAATGTTTAAAAAAAGATTTTGATAATGCATTGCAAGAGGTGTTACACGCTGCAAGGGACAGGCATGCGAAGAGAATAGGGAGAGGCGCAATTTGGCGCCAAATTTTAATTAAAGCGTGTACTGGGGAGAGCCAATAGGAACTCTCCAAGCATTAAGGTTCGGTCACACGGAGCGACAAGTCGCAGGGGCATGTTGCAGGGACATGTCGCGGGGTCGAATTTCATCGTGTGTCACATGTGTAAGCGTTGTCGCGGGGACCTTGTCCCCGCGACATGTCGCATGAAATCAAATTGATTTGATTTCATGCGACGTGTCGCGGGGACAAAAACCGTTGCCGCGACTTGTTGCATCGTGTGAGCTAGTCTGTTCACAAGTCGCGGGGAAATAATTAGTCCGACCAATCACAAAATATCATTCCCATGACTACTTGCGCGCTCAATTTCAATATAAGTCCTCATGGGAGTTCTTTGACTTGTCGCATGAATTGTCGCCTCGTGTGACCACGCGCCTGTAAGCGCTTGTGCGACTTGTTTTCGCCTAGCATTGTCGCTTCGTGTGACTCGTTTCGGGCGACATGTCCCTGCAACATGCCCCTGCGACTTGTCGCTCCGTGTGACCGAACCTTTAAACATTGCGAGACAAGTCGCACGAAGCCATGTTACACGCTGCAATGCTAAAAATAATTAGTGCCATCGTTGCCAAAAGTAGAACCGACTTCTACTCTCTGCAATGCTTCATGGAACTTGTCTCGCAACGATTTTGACCATTGCAAGGCATGTTAAAGGGTGCAATGACTCGTGCAACTTGTCTCGCAACGCCATTGCGAGACAAGTTGCATGAAAAATTGCACCGTGTAACAGGGCCTTAACTAACGCCGCACGAAAACGAGACTCTGTGGCCAAGGTACGTACTTTCTGGAAGGGTGTATTGGTATAACGCACGCAGGCTAAGTGTAACCCACATTAAAGTCGAGTATTCATACGTTTTCTATTGCATTAATTTAGTAGTTTTACAGCATTTTAGGTGTTTTTTCCTCGGTTGAAAAAATCATTTACCCCTGACCAGAAAAACTATATGGTTTGTCGAGTATTGGTGGCACTGACAGTTAGTGCATTGTCTTTCACCGAACTTCGATTCACACAATTATACAGTGCGTGCAGCTCGCGGGAATTCTTTACCAACCTTCTTTAATCAAGTTGCATATCTGCATGCGAGCCATTTAGCCTTTCAAGGTCCGGATACGATTCGACAACGCGACGCGATTTTTCGATTTTCACTGACCGATAACTTTGATCCTAGTTTAAATTTTCTAAATATTTCGAATCGCTATAACATTTTGAGCTATTTGGTCTACATATCTTTCAAAATTTGCTCTCGTTGGCTGTTTTATTAACTTTCAAAAACTAAAAAGTCGCGTCGCGTTGCTGAAGTCTGGACCTTCACACGAAGGCCAAATTCGCCATTTTTGGGGTACTTTTTTGAAAACGACGTGAGAAATCTAAGCGATGTGAAAACATTTTTTCAAATATTTAACTGTAAATTAATTATTAAATGATTATAATTATAGTTCTACAAATCCCTTATTCACTGCGTACAATCTCCGATTTGGAAAAGGCAGTACCCCAAAAATGGCGGCGTGAGAAATGCTAATTCCTCTATTATTATTTATTATTATTTAAACTTATTTAAAAACGGTAGCCCTTCAGCACAAAGAAACTGACTTTCAAGGGGCCGTTTGAATACAATATTAAAAACATTGTACACACTAATACTTAACTAAGGGACGGACCATTAGAAAAGTGATGGGGGGGGGGATTTTCTAAGAGGCAATATTTTTTTTTTGTACACCTATAGAAGAAATTTTTTTTTTTCTCACTTGATGGTTGGAAATATATTTTTTTTAAAGGGGCCCTACAGTAATTTTTTAGTCAAGTAAGTATTGTTTACATTTTTTGTTATTGTCGCTACTTGACATGCGCACCACAGTATGCATGCGTTTTCTGTGTGCGAAAGTACTCATACTCATGGATACTGCATGTAAGATACAGCCAAACGAATCTCCGTGGAGTCCCCTACTTAAGGTGGCTTTCGACTAAAAAATGACTGTAGGGCCCTTTAAGTGAAATTTATAGGCCTATTAGTGGTGTAGTCCTGGAATGTTAACAAGGGGGGCTCTCCAAAGTGCCCTGAATTGGCGGGAGGGGAGGGGAGGTACAATAAGATATTTTAGAAATTCTAAATTTTGTTGGGGTTTATTCTAGTAATTCTGGGACAAACATTTGACATTATTCTTATTAAAAACAAGCCGAAGCGAGGGCCGAAGGCCCGAGGAAATTTTTAAATTTAGAGTCTCTGAAATGCCATTTCCTGGACTTTGGGGAAGATTTGACAGAATTCTGATGGTCAGAAAACAGCGTTTTAGTATGTCGAAATTTACAATTTAGTGGTACTAAATGATATAAACATTACAAAAATGGCGATATAAAGATTACAAAAATCATTGTGTTAAATGATGAGTGAAAATGAGATGCAATTCTAAAGAACATTCTCGTTTACTGGTATTTTTTGTGTGTGTTTTCGCACGTTGTTAAGATTATCAATTATGCAACGTGCCATAATATAGGGGGGCTCAGCACGCTGGTCACATTCAGCAAATTTTCTCCCAGGATCGCAGGCTCATATTGTCAGTGGACTTGCGGTGTAAAATTGAAACTTTTGCATTTTTCAAAGAACTGGCCACTTTCTGTAAGATGTCCGCTGTCAATACGAACCCGCACGAGTGGGAGAAATTTTGCTAAATTTGACCAACGTGCAGCCCCCCAAGTCAACATGAAATTTCAACAAGGGGGCTCAGCTCCCCTGAGCCCTCCCTCCAGTACACCACTTGGCCTATCTTCTAAGCAAGGAATTTTTTTTTTTGCACTATGCCTTGAAAGATTTTTTTTTTTCATTTTTTTCTGGGAATAAATTTTTTTTTTGGTTTTGCCCCACCCCCCCCCATCACTTTTCTAATGGTCCGTCCCTAATACAAACACACTAAATAATATGTATGTATATAAAGTAACAAATCAGGATTAGAAACAGCATTGGCTACCAAGAATACGAGGTAAATCCTATTTTCCCACAGAATGTAAGTTTGCTTTTGATGTTGTTGCTTCTTGTGATTATATTGTGATCTTGCTCAGATTTTGCAAACAGTATCCAAGTTAATATAGCGTTCGTTAAAGTTTATTTTATTGAATTTTACAAGCATTATATGGAACTTGATGCAAACAATTTATACTTCAAACAATTTAATATAGGCAGGAAATAATGCTGCGTACAAATGGCAACCCCCACTTCGAATAGCTTCTCTAAATGTGCAGGCATTTTGTAAAATTTATGTATGTGTTTTAAAGGTTTTTGTAATTAGGCTTTCTCATGCCGCCATTTTTGGGGTACTTTTCTGCCAATTCTGCGAGCGTAACGGCGACATTTTATAATTTGGTGGGGTATGATTGTAAATTTACCCTATAAATAGTTTGTTCTGAAGTATTGCTTTCCACATTGTTATAATCGTTTACGAAAAATTACAGTACCCCAAAATGGCGGTGTGAGAAAGGCCAATTGATTTGCACTGTCATACTAAAGCCCCGTTTACACTACGCTCAATTTTTGGTACGGCACGGATAAGATTGGTACCCTACCACTTTTTTGGTTCATGGACTACCTATTTCCAAGAACCAAAAAGTGGTACGGTACCAAAAATTGAGCGTAGTGTAAACGGGGCTTAGCTAAATAGGTAGTCCAAGGACCAAAAAAGTGGTACGGGTACCAAAAATTGAGTGTAGTGTAAACGGGGCTTAAGTTTCGGAAGAAAAGAGGGGTCTGGGGTCCTCCCCCAGAAAATTTTTACATTTTTGAAGGTCTTTATATTTGTTGCTAGTTCCAGTCTCTTCGCTCACATTCATATCAGCTGATGCGAAACGGTTACCCTTTTCATAAATTACATTCTACGTATTTAACAATAAACTAAAAGTAAGATATAAAGCTTCGAACAATCGAACTCATTCTAATATGCGAGGAATCGATCTTATATATATGTCTTATTATTAGACTATTATTACTGCATTTCTTGTTCATCAACCTCAACGGCCAGGTCAAGGGACTCTACAAATCATACAAACTCAACGCGAATTAAAACTAATTATTATCCCTATCTACTGTTTATTTATACATCAATAGGTAAGAAAATTTTTGAAAAGTCCCTCAGAATGCTACATCTATACACATAAAAATCACACAAGTTCAGCGGTTGAGATAATATCCGTGGCTTGATGACTAGTTGATGGTGGATTTTCACTCAGCAATGGTGTTGTTTCATTAGCATCAACATGGGCACTTGTTGGAGGACCATCCTTTGACTCGTGTTTCTCCACTGGTTGCTTGCACACCGGGCACGTTTTTTTGCCATTCGTTAACCAAGGGTCTACACACTTGCTGTGATAAGCTATACAAAAAATTATGTTTTTAGACTTGCAACCAAAAACTTGAAAACCGGAAGAGCGGCGCAGATGGATCACTGGGCCATTTGCCTTATAGCGATGCCCGCTACGCATGACGGTAGGAGTTGCCACTTTGCAATCGAACGACATGGCGACTGTAGAGGGAGCGATTTTGTTTTGAAGATGAAATGGCGGATTACAACTTTTTGCATCCATCGATAACTTTTATCCCCAGGAAAATAACAAGAGAGCTCTTAACTACTTGTACATGTAATTTCATGGCGTTGCGTGTATTCACTGTATTTAATAATGGCGAAGAAAATGCATTGGCAAGGAGCCAAGGAGGTGACATGTGAATAAAGTTTCGCAAAATGTTTTTTTGCAAAATAGTGACCTCACGAACAAAAACAAGTCAATTCGCGTTTTAAATTAAGATCGTAAATTTTTTTGTCAAAATTAACTTTCACTGACGGTTGTTTGTACTGAATCTCTAAGTTATTTGGATTCGATAAATTTCTAAATGCCATTTTAAGCTTGTGAATTTGATATTCGAAGGTTTCATCCAAAGACCAAGCGTCTCTTTGGCCATATTTTAAAGCCTGCTCGATCTGAATAAGTTTACTTTTACTAATTCCCGAATACACCATGCCCGTTTCATCTTCAAAACAAAGTCGCTCGCTCCCACAGTCGCGATGTCGTTCGATTGCAAAGTGACGACTCCTACCGCCATGCACAGCGGGCATCGCTATAAGGAAAGTGGCCCAATGGCAAAAGCAGATCATATTTCAACCTCACAGGCAAAAATAATTTTGAGATGCAAATTCAAATTTGACCTGCAAAGTTTGTTAATTTCAAAACAAAATTAAGCTTGAGTAATGTATACAATAGAAAACTTCCGATACTTGTTCTGATAAATTAATAGTCATGCTACATTATGTAGAAATAGATCAACAAAATAGAAATGAAAATTAACAGTAACAGCAGGCAGTAATTAATTTGGTCTGCCAGAAACATGTCAGGCCGTTTTCCTATTTCGAGCCCTGGACGAAATTCGTTTTGGGTGGCAAATAGAAAATTTGGAACTTTTAGCATCACTTGCACGAGGAAACTGGAATATTCAAAGTCAGTGAAAAGAACAACGCTCGAGCACATTTTGAATCAGTGCAACGTCGTCTCTACATTTCGAATATCTCGTGGTCACCTTCAAACAAGAGATATGAAAGGACGTGAAGAAAACATGAAGGACAATAAGAACTTACCATGATGACATGGAAGCACGCGCAACTTTTCTCCCAGTTTGTAATCTTCCAAACATATCGCACACAGATCGTAATCATCGCCTAACATCAACAAAATTTAAAAGACATAGAAAGTCAAATAGAAAGTAAAAACACCACGGTTCCATAGAATCATGTTTTTGTCAGTCTCTGTTTGTACAAACGCAACCTACACTACAGTATCTGCTTATCAAAGAACGTCACACAATAATTTTGAAATGTGAACGTGATACAGCAACGAAGCGAAATTTTTCAGTTTATAGAAACCGAAAGAAACATAATTACTTTTGATATAATAATTGGAGCGCTGGAGCAATATATGCATATATACGGTCTGCATAGCTTCTGAATTTTTATTCATAGACAGTTTTATTTGCTTTTTGAACAATTGTTGTATTGCAAAAACGCGCCAAGTGTGTGTACCTTTAACGCTGGCTGTGCCTTCGCCGCCTTGCAATAAAAACAGCCACGCATGCATGCATTCACTGAGTGAAGAGGATCAACAAAAACATGAAAACGTCAGTTTTCATAAAATTTCGAAATAATCGATCGGCATTGCCGATTAGTTGGCTCATCATTTAGTTATTTGTCTAAAAACACGCATTTCTTTACTAGAAAAAATATTACTAAACTTCAAAATTCCAATCTTCACCAAACCAACCTTTGCGCCGGAATCGTCAGTTTTATGAGAATTGGTATGGCTATGCACATGTAACTCGCAAGAACTGTTTGACAAAAGTACACAAAATACCCAGGTCTGAAAATATCGGTCAGAGAACCGTCTGACAAAACGTTCGATGACTTTAAGTTTGGGTCGGACATATATTGTGATGTCCGATGACTTTGAGTTCAGTTTGGCTTGGAAATAAGTATGAATGCAGACACAAATTAATATCAGCACAATTTGTAAAAGTCTTCTGAATCTTGGCAATGAATTTCCAAACGCCACGGTGAAAATCCGCACTTGATTACATATTTCCAGTTCACTTTTTATACATTACTCCGATTCTCCATTTAACAAACAAACGTTGGACAAAGTTCCACCAGACACCACTTCACTCGGGTCGGACAAACAATAAACCTCAGTTTCACTTAGGTCGGACAGAATGTCCGGTAGTTTCCTCACTACATCGGACAATTTCACGAATGTGTCGGACAATGTCCGTGACCGACAGATATTTTAAGGCCTGTAAAATATTTAGTGTCTAAATTTCGATCAAGGTTGACATTACCTTCTTTAAATTTCCTAGTTGGTATCTTCTTTAAATTAGCAGGAGTTAAACGACTTCGACGTTCATGTAATCTCGCTCTCCAATACTTAACACCCTATAGAACAGTATTCAACACAATGTTACAATTCTCATGCAAAAAATCCAATCAAGTGATTTGTATGCATTTCCTTGGGATTTGCTCATGTGAACTGATGTTATATTGAGACTATACGACACACGACACCGAACGAATTCGGAAGTGTATGCAAATTCATTCCTTTTGTTCACACGCAAATTCGCACGGTTAGCCAGGCCTGGGTTAGTTCACGTGCAGTTTCAGACGAACTCGTGAAAATAGGAGTACGGTTCCGAATTCATCCGGTCCTGTGTGTAAAGAGAATTAGAAAATCCTAATAACATGATGACAAAAAATATAAACGAGAAAGCTTCAGATTGATAGGGATACAACTACCTGAAAAATACAAGGAGAAGAACTTCGCCGTTTCGAGCGAAGGCTCTTCGTCAGGAAGTTATAAACATCAGTTGCAACAAATTGAATATCTTATTGAGAAACTTTTGGGTACGGTATACAGAGTGTATAAAAAAAACTGAAAAGATTTGAAATTGCTCTCAATTTCGCAAAACACCTATTTGTATCCGGTTTTTTATATACATAGCTTCTTTGGGTACTTATAATGTAGATAATGAAAAAAAATTTTTGAACTCAAATTTTGTGAACCAGGGGTCTTTTCAACAAACTAAAAATGGCTCGCGCACAAAATTTAAAAGTTGTTAAAGTAATTAAAAACCCAACAAAGTTTCCATCTATTAACTCAAAATATGATTACAACTTTTAAATTTTGTGCGCGAGCCATTTTTAGTTTGTTGGAAAAGACACACCCCCCTGGTTCACAAAATTTGAGTTTGAGAAATTTTTTTCATTATTCTACATTATAAGTACCGCGCGTGCAAATTCAAACCGATGACGAAAGACAAACCTCCGCGTCAGCGACCGACCGTTGATGTTGACGAATAAAACACTAACTGAATTAATTGCCCGAAGATCGTCTTGAATAAGGCGTGAAACTTGAGTAGCAATAATTAAATAAATGCAGAGCCCAGTCGCATTGCATTCACGAATCACGACCCAACGTTTCGACATTCTAGCCGGTGTCTTCATCAGGGGTGACCTGATGCCCCAACGTGGCTTCTTATATACATCACCTCCCAACACGGTGGAGATAAATAACTACCGTCATGATTCATGTTCTTATACCACGCTCCTATAGGCAACGTCTTTGGTCCGTTTTAATCGCATACTAATTGGTTTCACATACATGTTCTGCTAAAGTTGATTTCCCCTTGTTTAAAGATAAAACAGCCTTTTGATGTTCTTTTAAACGCGTGGCAAATTGGCGCATAGACTCAGATACTGTACTTACAGGCACCGCATGGATATAGAGTATACAGCTTGTGTTTTCTGCATGCATGATCGACACGATCTTCCGAAAAGTGCTATGAAAGATTATTAAGAAACATTGCAGTCACGCAGAAAAAGAAGCGAGGCGTACTTACCAGAAAGAGAAGCATTAACATGAAACATATCCCAATAATAATTAACAACGGAATGAGGTAGATCTCAAAATTGAACTTGAGGTCCACATGAATGCTGGCCACAGCACTTTAAAGAGAAGATAAATATCACTATTAATAAAAATTCAGGAAGAGGTTTGCTCTGATTTTAGTTTTTGGTTTTGTCGTCACGGTCACAAGTAGTGTGAGTTTCAATATCTCTCTGCAATCAATAACGACTGATTTGCATACAGTGCATATATCATTTTACAAATTATTCTAACAAACGATTCTATATGATGACAAATTCCGTTCGGCGAAATAAAGCAATTCAAAAATTCATGAGGTAAGAAACTTGCCACGTAAAGGCCGTTTTTCAATTCAACCATACAGAATCGAAACGTACTAGTATACGTTAAAAGTAAGAGGCTATATTTAAAGGTTGACAAGGGTTCTTCCAATTTGGAGTACCACTTCTCATTGCTCAAATGGTTACCCGTGATGGCAGTATGGCGTCTAAAACTCCATCGACACATTCAATATTTCATTGTATTAATAGTCGTCGTTGTCGCATTGCCTCCTACTTGTTTAAATTAAGGTCCCTAAAGTATTAGTCTTTAAACCGCCTTATAAACAGATTACGTCATTTACACTTAAAAATCTAAATAGTAAATCAAAACTGAAGAACGAACATACTTTGTTGAAACGTTGTATTTTTGTAAAACTTCACCAGTATTCTAAAAATATTTAATGCATATATACAATACATCACAATTAAAGAATAGTACTAATTTGAACTAAACTTAGGTTGGGAATGGACAAAAATCAGTGATAATGGTCTGGTCATTACAGGCATCTATGTCGTTAAACACTTAAACTTAAATATTTTCGCAGAGGTTTTTTAGGATTTTTAGCTTATACCTAAACAGCTGGGCTCTGAAAAAGAATTGCAAGCGGTATATTCGTCTTTTCTGACCTTGTATACTTGTTGGGTTTCCAACGGGAAAATTTTTCCACGTCACAAATTTAACCAACTTCATTTTTACTGCAAGTTTCAACTTTTAATGGAACGATTAAGTTTCAAAACTCAAGTCCAGATTGAGTGTTTATATCGATATTTAAAAACTACCGGCTCTGTGATTCTCAAATCTCTCGCGACTTTTCCACAGATATAAACAAGATTCTTAAAAGATCAGTGACTAATTGCTTAATTAAAGCTCAGTTATATAAACTACACGCATACCTTTCCTACGTACAAACCAAGTATATCAATTCGAGAACCTAGAATTCAATGAAAAATAAATTGAAATTATACCATATCTCAAATTGAAGGTGTCCGACCGTAACGCGGTAAGAATATCAGAGACTTGTCCGGGTGGCTCGTTGCCAATTGTTTGTTCTTATCACGTTATGACGTCATACTGTGTATGTATAACTCAACATACAACAGCAAAATCTATTCGTCACATGAGTCAAAAAGAAAAGTGTTGCACTTCCACTTCTGTTGTCAAGTATTTCGCCAAATGCGACCGCGATTTTTCATTAATACTTCGAGAACCGTGTAATTTCCTATTATGCTTCTTTTCAATTTCAGGAGCTTTATTAATTGAATAAAATTCCAATCCAAAAATAATGTTTTCAAGTAAAAGAATAGTGCAGTGCGTTTTAAAAGGCTGAAAGGCATGGGTGAGTAAAATTTGTAATTTTGTCATGCAAATAATAAACAAGCGACTCGTGCAATTTAAACACAGTTCAGCCTTTTGATTGATGGTTTTTAAGGCGCATTACAACCCTTTTAATTTAAAAAACTAACTAGGAAAATCAATTAAGCATAATTCAAAATCAGTGAACTCAATGTTTTTAACATTAAAAATGTTAAAAACATTGAGATCACTGATCTTGAATTATGCTTAATTGATTTTCCTAGTTAGTTTTTCAATTAAAAGGGTTGTAACGCGCCTTAAAACCCATCATCCAAAATGCTGAACTGTGCCTTAAGCAAATTTCACTCGTACTGTTCTACTTCTGGAATCTGTTACACCTAATATTAATGGCACTCGTCATCACCTGCAGAAATGTTGGTAGTATATTTACCGACAATTAATAAACCATCTCTTTATTGCGCCTGCGGTAAATTCGTGTTCAATTGCCGAATGCATATAATGGAGGCAATCATATAGTTTGGTATGTCTTGATTGATCTTTTTACACAAAATTCAAAGTGATAACGAACCTTTCATAGTTATCAAGCTATTGGAAGTCAAACTTCTGACAATTGCAACACTATATCCAGCATTCTGTGCATTTTTTAACTAAAATGGAAGAAAGGAAAGATAACCTGATAAAATATTAACTAACAGGGTGCTATATAATAGTCGACCACTGACCATTTTCCATGTTCTGAGCAAAATGACGATTATGGCCGTCTAGGTCTACTCTCAGCCGATCACAAAGTGTATAACAATGATCCCAGGCCCTCGTAATATAAAAGTTCTACCTCATGCTTATATATTCCCACCACTGTTCTCAGATTCTGCCTGGATAAAATCTGACATGCATGTTGCTGGGATCACTCTGTCTTAGTCGGTGTAGACCCCAAATAAAACATAAACACGTTTCGAAACTAGGGTTTCCCCCGTATGCTACTCTATCCCGGCCAGGTGGGGTGAACATGCCTTCTAAGCATACCTATAACCTCGCCTATATTATTTTCAGCGAAAACATGGCACAATATATCATTCTACTGGCAGTGTTTTTGTCCATTCATACACTATCCTTCCTAAATAAGTTTCCCAGCTATATGTGGGGTGTAAACGTTGGTCCTGCCCTGCGTAACTTGGATAACATATAAAACAGGCCCTAAGTAAGTCAATAGTATATTACGGTATAAAATTTTGCTACAATTGTTACATGTAGCAGCTTACACTTAAATCCCACTTTAACACAGATATATAATATTCAACAGTCAGTTATCCAACAACTATCAATGATAAACAATGTGTTTACAGCAACAAATAACAAATACCTTGTCATAATAACTACATCCCCCATCATCAACTAATAGAAAATAATTTTGTCCACTTTTTGGGAAAGGTGGGTCTACTGGTCTGCAAGCTTCACTTGGATTTGCAACATAAATCATTCCCTGTGGAAACAATGATAACATAAACACTAACTTCAATTGGGAAGTTCAGATTTTCGTACTGAGATGAAAAAGTACAGTAAATGGAACATTTATAAAGAAAATATTTGCCCAAAAAAATTTTAATAGATAAAAGGAGAAATTCAGAGGAAAAATTCTAACTAATGTAAAGAATGTTACCTATACTGTAGGGTATGACCTCAGGAATGCAATTATGAGTGCATCCATCTTAATAGTACAATAGTGTGTAATTGTATAGACTATAGAATAATGTAACAAATTTTGTATGGCAAATGCATTTTTAGTCAATCTGGAGCACCTAATCTTCAAAATTTTCTGGGGACCATGTATCCCTCTGGTAGTGTCCCCTAGTAGTGCCTTTTTTTAGCATCTTTATTCACCTTAGGATCAGACCATTCATCAGTGGCGTAACTAGCGAAAGTAAAATATTTTTTCCACCCCTGTGCAGTAGACACCAAGCTCTTTTGCGACTTATGATTGTTGAAGATCAGCAGGTTATATATACAGTACAATATTGCTTACAGTTCAGTTGAAAACTAATAAAACTGAATGTTTTTCATATCCAGTACAATTTTTGGAAAGTTTGTTTGTTACTGAATGATAGAACTGCAATAATCTCACCTTAAATGTTCCCAAATAGGAATACCCAAATTGTCCTTCTTCATCATCACAGGGACCAAATGTGTAGTTATGCCATTGCTACAAGAAAACACAGTTCATTTTATTTTACATAATCCTTAATACAAAGGGTAACAATAATAGTGCTGCTAATAATAACCTCAAAAATAAAACAGGGTTCGTACATGTCAGGAAGAGTCAAATTCACAGATTTTTTAAGGACATTCAAGACCATGTATCAGCAAATTCAAGGACAAAATACTGAAGAGAAGGCGTTAGAAATCTTAGGATTCAGTAACATGTGACGTTGAATTGTTCAAACAGGGCGCAACTTTAATGAATTTCAAATAGCTTTGTCACACATGAACATGCAAAATCAATTCAACAAAATCTCCGTTTTGAATGTCAAACAATTTCAGAAAATATCCAATACTAAAGCAAGAGGAATTTAAGGACTTTCAAGTACCTCTTTACAAATTCAAGGATATTCAAGGCCTTGGATTTTTGTTTTCAAATTCAAGGACTTTCAAAAGTTTGTACGAACCCTGATAACAAACAGCAAGGCTCTTTTCCACTCTTCGCAAAAACAGCTCACAGCTCGCAGCAAGTACTAGCGAGTATTAACTCACAGCAAGCTGCAAACACTCGCAGCAAAGTTAAATAATTTGAACAATATTTTCTGATCGCGCAAACAAAGAAGACCAGTAGCCAATGGAATTCGTTGAAAATATATAATCTATATTCGAATAATATAATTTACAGAATATCGGGTGAACCCAAAAACGTTATGCGTACTTGAGACGTCTTCTCCTACCGTCTTAAATAAAGTAAGAGCAAAAGGCGCCGATTTAAAGCGGTCACCATTTTGCAAAAACGTAATTTTGGGGGGGTTAAATAGACCTCTACATGTAATGTTTTTGTTGTATTGTTAATTTTCCATTGTATATTGCTAATTGTTTTTGTACCTGAATACCATTACACTGAAAAGAAACCATCTCTCAAAGGTGTAATAAACATTGCGATGGGCAATTTGCACACAAAATTGAGGAGGTCTACTGATATTAAGATCATACTTTTGTTTATCTGTGCACTTGTATACTATTATCATGATACAATATACAAGTTGTATTTATATCGGACATTTAACGGCATAGTATTAGTGTTTCGAGGTAGGTGCCACTTGTGGTCGAAGGCTGCAACGTCTTGCTGGCAACAATTATAGCACAACCAGTAAAATTACAGCAAAAGAAACTTTCGCCATGACAATTCTGCCAAGGCATCCCTCTGGCACCTGTCACACTGACGAGTCAGTGGCAAATATACAATCTATAGTGGTCTATACATTGTACTTGTTGAACTAACAATGTTTAAATAAAACAAAAATTGGGTGGGGAAACAGCGAAGGGGTAACAAGCGCAACTTGCTGCAACAAGGCAAGGCAAAAACAGACAATTGATCTGATCAGGGCGCCACGAACAGTTATACGACATCATGGGCTTCCCCCAAATGGAAGTCAACATGCATGCATAATGCATCTGCCGTTAATTAACCTTGCTTTTAAGCAATAACCTCATTTTTCATCAATATGGTGGTGACTATATATAAACAGTAACAGAATTAAGCAAATTAGGTCAGCTATACACTGTCTACTTATCTCCATAGCATCTGACAAATGCATCTCTATATTGCTTAAATGAATTATTACTTCAGCCAGTCAGTCTGTGACATTACTATCTAATTGTTTGTGATATCACTATTAATCTTAGCTGTATAGTACTATGTATGACTTGTTTTATTCAATAGTAAGTTAATTCTATACTTACCACACTAATTTCAGACTTTCCATATCCTATTTGTAGAAAGATGAAAGACAAACCAAACAGGACAATGAATGAATCCATTGAGAAAACTGAAAAAGGATAAGTGATGTTTACAGAGAGGCTACTGTTAGTACTGTACGATGGCAACACGGGGTTCACTCGTTAATAGATAGCATTATAACATTATGCATATTGCATTTTTATCAAATCAACTAACAGTGTTTTCACAGGTGGAAAGGTAAGCCAAAAACTGGTTTATTGCTGGATTAATATATTGAGAATAACAGATCACCTTCCTATTTTTTGAATCATCAGCAAGATGTCTTAAAGTTTCGGCAACATTACAGTAGGTAGGTACAGACGTGATCTCAATGAGGTCCAGTCTGTCAACTGGGATGAGATATTACCTTCTAGCAATCTCGTCCATATGATATTTACTGCCAAGCAGGACAGAAGTGCAAATTTTGTCATATATATGAGAAGAAATTATGGTTCCAAAAGGACTTGGAATATAATGCAATTAAGGGCAGACATGGAATTTATGTGCTAGAAACCCGAGACAACCATTCACTGTGAGTTACTGCAACAAACTTTTTTGGCCATTCTGCAAAAAACCTTCAGTTGATGCTAAATGATACCAGCATGATAGGCACTCTTCGAACACTATAAGCAGTTGCACTCAACTGCAAGTCAACTCCCATTTATAAGCTTATTCCATAGATCTCTAAGAAAATGAACAGAACATTGGAAAGAAACATTTTCTACATCGAGAAAATGGTTTGCCAATCTAGATTTTCTAATAGTAGTTTTAACACTCTCACAGATAAAATTAGTTTCAAAATAAGCGCACAGACACATAAAGTAATTATTTGTGTTTAGTATAAATTTCCAGGTGACTATTGATTTTTCTGCATTCTGATTGGTCAAGATTCACTGTCTCTGAAGTGATAGTCACTGGTCAGTGACTATAGTTTTTTTTTCAAAATGGCTGCTCGTTTTGCCGTAGTAACAGAGGAGGAAATTGCCAAAATTAAAGAAGATAGCATTCCGAAAAAACCCAAACAAGCTACAAAATATGGTTTAAAAATATTTCAAGGTAAACTATTAAACTTTACGTGCTTTTATTTGGAAAAAAATGGCTTAGTCGCAACGCGACACAAAGCCGTGTCTGAGATTTAAATTTTGTAAACAAACTATTTATAGCGAAAATAAATTTATTTGAAGTGAATTTTTATAAAGTTGTGTGGATTATTGTTTGTAAACACCTGGAAATTTATACTAAAACAATTAGTCGCCTCAGGCTCGGTGATTACAAGCCTATATTCACTTCGCCTTCGGCTCAGTGAATATAGGCTTGTAATCACCTCGCCTTCGGCGACTAATTGTTAAATAGTATTACACAATTTGTAATGTCTTTTTTAATTAGAGGGTATTGGCAATAAAAATTTTTATTGCTTTATCTGAAAGAGCATGAAAAAAATAAGCCGATTGGCCGTTTAATGCTCTATTCTATCTCATCTAGTTCCGAAGTTATACACAAAAATGTGCAAAATATAAGTTGCTGATTCAGCACAACGTGTGACGTCATTAGTTGGGTAAGTATGTTTAATGAATACTAAACTGAAGCATAGCTCAGTTATTATGGGCCCAAATGAAATGAAATTTGCATTCTGATTGTACATGATGAGACGCATTGAAAAACACTTCTAATTTTGTTGCCAAGATAACAATGTCGCTCCCAGGCCCCTTGCGCCAATTTTATAAAACAGCTTTATTCATGGTACTGATAAGGATAAAATAATATCAGAAGTATGTGTACCATACCTAATACCTATGCATGCCAAAAGTTTACTTGCATGATAATAATTCGAAAATGACATACACATTAGATAAATGCAACTAGTTATTCAAAATCAGTGTAAGGGGCCTGGGAACGACTGTGTTGCCTTAATTAGAAGTATTTTCCCATGCGTTTCATCATGTGTTCTATCTGTGTGCAAAATTTCATTTGATTTGAGCCAATAATAACTTAGCTATGCTTCAGTTTACTATTCAACAAACACACTTACCCAACTAATGACGTCACACGTTGTGCTCAATCAGCAATTTATATTTTACACATTTTTGTGTATAACTTCGGAACCAGCTAGATGAGATAGAATAGAGCATTAAATGGCCAATCGGCTTATTTTTTCATGCTCTTTCAGATAAAGTAATAATTGCCAATACCCTTTAAATAGCATTTGTCAATTCTGAACACTGATTGGCTAAGAGCATAACTCAATGTCAACACGAAAAAATTCTTTCTTTATATTTCTTTGAGCTATACTATAAAAAAATATAAGACATTTTTCCGTATTGATATACAATTATATCAACACTTGTGAAAATTGGGAGAACGAGAAATTGTGTGGAAACACTATGCCCAATTTCCACTTGTGTTGATCAACATGGAAAATGTTTTATATTTGTTAAATATCATATCATTTTTCTAAATGATTATTTGTACGTGATCTTCTGATTTACTGACACACTGAAATGTGGCTTCATAGAAAACAAATTGGGGGGGATGGCTAACAAAAATTTGAATGACCTTGATTGAAATTTCCCTATTAGAAAAAACTTACCATCATAAAAAACTTACCATCAGTTGGCCTTGCCAACAGTGCAAAATTTGAGGGAAAAATTGAGTTAACCCATTGAGTCTCATTGCACCCTGATGCACCCTATTTTATTATTTTAGATTTTTACTCAGCCAGACGATTTCACTCGTCAAGGGGAGGGCGCTAGTGCTTAATTTTAATGGGTTAACTGGCCTATCTGCTCATGTATCTAGTTAAATTAACCCATTGAGTTGCATTGCGCCCTACTTTATTATTTTACTCTGTCTAACTCCGGATGAATTTACTTGTCAAGGGGACGGCCCGGAGAGGCTATAAAAGTCAACATTAATCATATGCAGCCCAAAAATGTGTGTTGAAATTTTTACCCTCGTGCATGGCGCTCAGGCATGCATCGAGTCTACTCAGTTTATTATTATGACAAGGTCGGCAAGACTTCTAACACAAATTTATTACAACGTTTACTAGAGTGTGAATATTTCGCAAATTACAAACAATATAAAATATACATCATTTCAAACACTGGTAATTTTACTACATTCATTCTAAGGATGTAAAAAGCGAATTATTTTCGGGGGTTTTGCAAAATTTTGTCAAAACTATGCTGGGGTCACGTACCCTGTGATGTTGTCATATTTTTTAAATCTTGAAGAAGCGCTGATTGGCTGTTGTACATCATTCCAGTGCAACAGCCAATCAGCACTTCTTCAAGATTTAAAAAATATGACAACATCACAGGGTACGTGACCCCAGCATAGTTTTGACAAAATTTTGCGAAAACCCCGAAAATAATGTGGTTAAACGTAGATTTAAGCGAAGTTAACGGCAGATGTATCTAGCAGCGGGGAGCCCCTGACGTCACTTAGAACAGTTGCAATTATCGCGCATCCGTCACTTTGCTACAGCTTGGCTAGCCAGCTACAACTGCTCTTTCGCTCTGTTATAAATCTTTGCTATTGCGTGTTATTATTACTTGTTACTTTACTCAACATGCCTCGGCTGACTAGAAATAGTATGGAAACGTCAACGAGCAACGATATTGCTAGCACTAGCTCCGCTCGTCCGCCGTCGAGTACGAGTTCGCCAGTAACCAGTTCGCACGTGTCAGCGATGCAAACGAGCAATGCGGGTTCTTTACCAGTGGTTCAAGCGCTTCAAGGTAGCTTGGAAGGCCTTGTTCAGTCCGCCACTGATGCTCGTTTGTCTGTCTCGTCAACCGCAGCAGTCGCAAACAACGCTGGGCAGTCCTCGTCTCGTCCAGCAAATAACCTCGCTGAGAATGCTCCCCCAAACAATTTGGAATCGCAGACCGCAAATTACGAAACCGTTCATCCAGCTGATGGTATGGTTAGTGGTGTTAATGCTCATTTATCTGACGCCAGAGGTAGGCTCGTTCCTTCTTTTATTAATACGTTTGCCACGCCATCTACTTCATTGGTTTGGTCGGGTAACAGTTCCAGTTCTCCCTCCCTTGCGCTAGCCACGGGTAGTGTGCCGTATTATTGCAACCCTAACGCTAGTAGTGGGATCTCGTTACCACAATCGAGTGGTTTCTCGTCATTTATTGTTGGCCCAGGTTATGCCCCAATACCTGCAAAAACTGTCGGTGCTATTACTGCAGGGGAGTATATAAATCTGGCTGATCTTCTCCCGGAGAATTCCTACGCCGTCGACGAGTCCAACGAGCCCCATCTGCTTTTAGATGGTCGCCTAGTTTTAACAGGCATGATAAAAAAACCGCGGAAAGAGATTGTTGATATTGTTTCGTGGGTGGAGGTGTTTTCTATATATACCTTGATAGTTTGTACTTCAACCCCTCACCGTTGGCGCGACTTAACGACCTACAAGTTGTTGATTTTACGCACGTATCGCCAGTTCCAGAGTACTGCATGGTTAACGTACGACAAGGCCTTTAGACAACACGCAGCCGCTCTAAACCTTACGGACTGGTCGGAACTGAACGTCCAGTTGTTCAATTTTTATACCGCTGGTTCTGCTGCGAAATCTTCTCATTCGATTCCGCAACCGCGGGTCGATCGTGTGACCGAAGAGCAAGGCAATTCAGCTGCGTTTGTAGTCTGTGCATCGTGGAATCGAGGACGGTGTGTAGCCCCCACTGCATTGTGTCGCTTTCGCCATGCATGTTCGAACTGTTCGGCGGATCACCGAGGCATAAACTGTCCAACTTCTGGTAAAGCCCCTAGTTACCCGATCCCACCTAAAAGCCGTCGTTTCTAGAATACTCTAGTACTCATCAAGCGCTCTGGCGGTGTGTTATGGGTATCATGTACTGTTTTAATTTCTATAACTTGGATTTGTTAACATGCTTATTTGGTTGTGAATCTCAGTTACTAGGTTTTTATAATGATGACGTTTTTTATATATTTAGGGTCTGGTTTTACAATAAATGTGTTTGGCACAAGGGTTCCGTTAAGTTTACCACTTACATTTAATGGCGCTGGCGGTGTTATTTGTCACAAAGCTCACAGCTGGAGTCTTCTTACTGCTCAGTACACTAGCGTCCATTTGCCTTGCCATGCTAAGTTGCTTTGGCCTTGCTTTGCTGTGCTTCGGAAGTTCGCTTAGGAGCTGGGCATTATGAGCTAGGTGCCTGGCTAGTGACGCGTTAACTTACGTACTCCTCGTTTTTACCGTCGTGTATTATTTTTTAGCCTACAGGTTGGTGGAAGTGCTATTCGGGTTGTCTTTTCATGTCGCGCAGTCGCGAAATAGATTAGTCATTAATTTTACCCAATCCCTAACCCTGACATCCTATTAAACCGCATATATTTCGCGACTGCGTGGCGTGGAAATGTAGCCCTAATTCGTCACCTCCTTACGAGCCGGCCAATTGCGTGTTCAGCGGCGACCGTACTGCATAAATATCGGGTATCGCAATGCTTGACAGTATTTAACCCTAACCTTAGCCGCTTAGAATGGGTATTTTCGGGATGTCACATTCTACTGGTTCTTAAGCCTGTCGCGTTGCGTTACACAGGGACCTATTTATTTCGTGCTCGTGCTCTAGCTCAAGCATATTTAGAATATAATAGTTTTTAGCGCTTTACAATGAATAAATTATTAGTATTATATGGCTATTGGCGGATTGTAACCCAATCGGTCTTTCGCACAGTGGTATTCGGCTAGCATTGCGCTAGTATACTAGTAGACCCCCTTTGCTCTGGCTAACTCTATTCTAATGCCTGTGGTAGTGTAGCCTTTACACCGTTAGCGATAGCCTAGCCGTACATAGTTACTCATCTGATACATCCTTAATACGCGCCTCTATTGATTTCTAGGCACTCTCCCTCCCGTTTCTGTGGTTTCTCCTCTTAATTTGCATGAATTTGCCTGCGAACTCCAGTCCCATCAGGATCGTTCCAAAGTGGATTATGTTCTCAGTGGGATTGCCCACGGCTTTGATATTGGTTTTTTCCCCCAGTTCCCTGTAACCTCTGCACGAAAAAATAAAGCTTCAGCAACTGCCCATCCTGAGATCGTGGACGCGTACCTGCAGAACGAAGTCGCTTTGGGACGGGTAGCCGGTCCTTTCCTTAGCAGCCCGCTACCTAATTTGCACGTTAGCAGTTTTGGCGTGATCCCCAAGGCTGGTCAACCAGGAAAGTGGCGTTTGATTTTGGATTTGTCGTCGCCACATGGGCGTAGTGTTAATGATGGTATTGACCCCGAACAATTCTCTCTGCAGTATATAAAATTCGACGAAGTCGTTGCCATGGTCACCAAATTAGGTCGGGTGCACTCATGGCTAAGTTTGACGTCCAAAGCGCATATCGTAACGTCGCTGTACTGCCGTCTCAACGTCATCTGCTTGGCATGAAGTGGCGGGGAAAGTTATACGTAGATCTTGCTCTTCCGTTCGATTTACGTTCAGCGCCATTCATTTTCAATTCCATTGCGGATGCGATAGAATGGATTTTGCATAATAACTACGCCATCGCCGACCTTATGCACTACCTCCTCCGTTTGTAACCGTTTGGGCGTCCCTTTACATCCCGATAAAACGGACGGTCCCACGACCTGTTTAATTGTCTTGGGAATCGAATTAGATTCCATTCTCCAAATTGCGCGTCTACCCAAGGTTAAGTTAGAAGCTCTCAAGCAGCTCCTGAAAGAATGGCAACAGACACGATGGTGCACACGTACGCAGCTAGAGTCACTGCTGGGGAAACTGCACCATGCATGCCATGTGGTTTGGCCTGGTCGTACCTTTTTGCGCCGAATGATTAATCTTCTTTGCGTTTTTCGCCACCCGCTCCACCCCATCCGTCTTAACGTGGAGTTTCGATTAGATTTGCAGTGGTGGGTCCAGTTCATTGAGGAGTGGAATGGTACAAACTTTTTCCTATTACCTGGACTCCTGCCATTAGCCGATCTGGTGATTACATCGGATGCCGCGGGTTCCATTGGATATGGCGCCGTATACCATCAACAGTGGTTCAGTCATGTGTGGTCACCAGCACAAATGCCGCTGTCTATCGCATACAGGGAATTTTTTCCTGTTGTAATCGCTGCTCACTTGTGGGGTATCCAATGGGCCAATCGACGCGTGTGCTTTCAGTTAGATAATACTTCTGTAGTCCATATTTTGAACTCGCGCACTTCCCGTGACACTCACATAATGGCCTTGCTGCATTCTCTGCTAGGGGTGGCGGCCCGTTATAATTTTACGTTTGCGGCGCGTCATATCCCAGGCATAGCTAATCCCATCGCTGATGCACTCTCTCGTTTCAATTGGCAGGTGTTTCGTCAGCTAGCCCCCAATTGCTCATCGCTACCAACGCCTCTTCCAGCAATCCTCGCCACGGACCTAGAAACCCAATGCCATAGTTTTCTTCGTCACGGTTTAGCGTCGTCAACCCATAAAACCCACGCTTCTGCCCAATGGTCATTTCTGCAATTTTGTGAATCCGAAAATCGCTTGAACTCGAATGGGTCGCCTCTCCCGTAGGGTGAATGGACCCTTTGCCTTTTCGCTACGTGGTTGGCGAATAACTTGAAACCTGCGTCCATAAAAGTTTACCTGTCAGCCGTCCGAGCACTCCATATCGAACATGGTTATCCTGATCCCTTAGTTGGCTGTCTGCGTTTACAGCGTGTGGTAAAGGGCATCAAACGTTGCAAAGGTGGCTCTCAAGATAAGCGTTTTCCAATTACACCGGACATTCTTAACGCGATCTATCGCTGCTTGAACTTCGCGGTCTACGATGACGTTTTGTTCTGGGCCTCTTGTTGTCTGGCATATTTTGGTTTCTTGCGATCATCCGAGTTTACTGTACCTCATGGCACTTCCTATTCTCCATCGCTTCACTTATCCCATCATGATGTTGCCTTTGACCGAAGAGTCGATCCGTCTTGTCTTCAAGTGATTATCAAAGTATCTAAAACCGATCCCTTTCGGCAAGGCTGCACTCTGACTATGGGTCAGGGTCACAATGTGTCCGGTCGAATCGCTACTCAGCTACTTGGAGATCCGTGGAGGTGCCGACGGCCCTCTGTTCGTCCGTTCCAATGGCGCCCCCTTGACACGTACAGTTTTTACAGAGCGTCGACTGCTGAGCCAGGCTGGTATAACTGGTCATTTTGACAGTCAGAGTTTCCGGATTGGCGCGGCTACTACAGCAGGCCTGGCAGGCGTCCCCGAGCATATGATCCAGACCTTAGGACGATGGAGCAGTTCAGCTTACCTGGCATACATACGAACGCCGCGTAATTTATTAGCTAGTGTAACTAGGGTGTTATGTTAAAATGAATATAAATATTATGCTAGTCTGACTTGTGTTGGTTTGTTCTTAGCCCAACCTTCGCTTAATCCCCTTCCCCCATGGTAGGTGCTGGTGATACGTTGCGGTCAGTCCATGGAGTCAAGTGTCCATGGCAATCTGTCAAGGCACTACCTCTTCAAGTGCATAAGGGTGGTTATGTACTTGACGGGACTGACCGTTTCTGGAGGTCTGCCTTGGCAGAATTGTCATGGCAAACTCATATTGCTACTATAATTAGCCTTATTATTACGTTTTTTTGCTGTTTTGCCATAGCTGTTTGCCATTGCTGTTTGCCAGTTTTGCCATTTGCCACAAATGTTTGCCAGTGTTTTGCCTAATGTTTGCCATTGCGGTCATTTGCCCGACAAGGCTAGATAGCCGACTAGCCTTGGCCACCAACGGCACCACCTCCAAACTCGGATACTCTGCCGTTAAATGTGGTGAAACGTAGATTTAAGCGAAGTTAACGGCAGATGTATCTAGCAGCGGGGAGCTCCTGACGTCACTTAGAACAGTTGTAATTATCGCGCATCCGTCACTTTGCTACAGCTTGGCTAGCCAGCTACAACTGCTCTTTCGCTCTGTTCCCCTTCGCCCTTTCCCCACCCTGGTTAATGTTTGTTGATACTCGGGTTAATTTCTTTATTTTTGTTTTAGTTTTGTTTTTTGTTGTTTTGTTTTGGTTGTTTTGGGGGTTTTTTTATTTGTTTTTCTTTATAGGATACAATCTATAGACTACTATAGAATGCGTCCTTTTTTCCACTGATCATCAGTGTGACAGGTGCCAGAGGTCTGCCTTGGCAGAATTGTCATGGCAAACTCCTATTGCTACTATAATTAGCCTTATTATTACGTTTTTTGCTGTTTTGCCATAGCTGTTTGCCAGTTTTGCCATTTGCCAGTTTGCCATAAATGTTTGCCAGTGTTTTGCCTAATGTTTGCCATTGCGGTCATTTGCCAGACAAGGCTAGATCGCCGACTAGCCTTGGCCACCAACGGTACCTCCAAACTCGGATACTCTGCCGTTAAATTCGCTTAAATTTTAACATCCTTAGAATTTTACGAAATATTCATACTCTAGTAAACATTGTAGAGGTGTGCAAATCCAATCCGAATCCAATTCGTTTGGATTTCGGAACCAAAATATTCATTTCGGATCGGATTGATACAGTTGTTTCGTAGTCGGATCGGACTTCGATATCCGAAATAAAATGAATTAATTATCCATGCATTATCGCAAGAATTAATTATCCATGCATTTATCAAAGCATTATCGCGGTTGTCGCTGCATTATTCGTTTGATACTTCAATTGGACGTCACTTTGTCAGTTTCTTGACATGTATTTCTTGCTTTTATATTTATTTGGTTAAATATTTCAACTCAGTGGAATGAGAAATTTATTTTATTAAAGAATTCTTCGGATCGGATTGGAATCCTTTATCAAAACTCGGATCGGATTCGGATTAGACAATTTCGGATCGGGTTGGATCGAATTTTAAGCATTAGGCAATTGTCGGATTATAAACGTCCAATCCGATCCGATGCACACCTCTAAAACATTGTAATAAATTTCCGTTAAAAGTCTTGCCAACCTTGTCATAATATTTGCTGTGTTGGTGTAATGTACTCAGGTGAATAAGATGCTTATGTGATGTTACTCTGAGTGTATATCCACACCGGGCAGGCTTGAAAAATATGCCTGGCCACGGTGGGAATCGAACCTATGACCTTTGGAATACCAGCCCAATGCTCTGCCAACTGAACTACGCGGTCAGGTCGGTTTGAGTATGCGATACTTCGGAAACTCAGTCTAGTTCCTTCGATATCAGTGTAATCTAATAATCATTATATTTGCTGTATTGGTGTAATGTACTCAGGTGAATAACATGCTTGTGTGATGTTACTGAGTGATGTTGCTGAGTGTATATCCACACCGGGCAGGCTTGAAAATTGAGCATTGGGCTGGTATTCCAAAGGTCGTAGGTTCGATTCCCACTGTGGCCAGGCATATTTTTCAAGCCTGCCCAGTGTGGATATACACTAACATCACACAAGCATCTCATTCACATGAGTACATTACACCAACACAGCAAATATCATGATTATTAGACTACACTGATATCAAAGGAACTAGACTGAGTTCCGAAGTATTGCAATTACTCGAACTGACCTGACCGCGTAGCTCAGTTGGCAGAGCATTGGGCTGGTATTCCAAAGGTCGTAGGTTCGATTCCCACTATGGCCAGGCATATTTTTCAACCCTGCCTGGTGTGGATATATACACTCAGAGTAACATCACACAAGCATCTTGTCATAATAATAAACTGAGTAGACTCGCATGCATGCCCGAGTGCCATGCACGAGGGTAAACATTTCAACAGTCACACATTTTTGTGCTGCCTATGCATTAATATAATCTGTCAGACAGATTATGGGTAATTCGAATCCATGGTAGTGATGACATTTTTTGCTTAAATTTGAGGTCATATGGCATGTATGGTACCTTATAGTTACACAACTTGCAAGGTACATGCATCACATCAGTTTAGTTATATCAGTTATTTTTAAGCATATTATCGCTGTTAGGTTATGTGTATATTTTACTTTCGTAGAGTACAGCTTTATATTATATTTCATATAATTTGTTGTTGATTCAAATGTAATGTAAGATGATATACATGGGTTGTCCCCAGGGTTCGAGATTGGCTGTATCCTAGTATCCTTGATGATACCAGTTTTGAATTTTGGATACCAGATGTTAAAACCTTGATATCCTAACTGGATACCAGGAAATTCTTGCCTAAATATCAATTGTTGAACATTTCTTATAAACTTTATGAAAGGAATCACAAATATATACATAATTTTACAGATAATGTTTGAAACACTCATAAACTTTGAGGCTTGAGCAGCAAACTCTAATTAATATATATTTTACTTTGCTTCAAATTTCAAACTTTGCTTCAAACTTTGTTTACCAAAACCTCGTTCTAATAACATGAAAAATAGTTTCATGTACAATGGAGCTAAACTTTGGAATTCTATTCCAAAAGAAATTAGGGAAAGCAAATCACTTTCTTCCTTTCAAAATAAAATCACTGCTCACATTTATGAATAAGTATTGTAAATAATGTGCCTGTAAATAATCTGACAACTTTCTCATTAGACATTAATATGTTACTATTTTAATACTCATTAATATGTTATTCTATATCTCTTAAAACTTTTGTAAATAGCTCTAACTATCACTTTCCTGTACATGTAAAAATCTTATTCAATTTTTTGGCACACGCCCCTCGTGGAAATCAGCTTCGGTTGACGGGGTCAGCGTGTATAAATAAAAGTTCTATCTATCTTCCGTTAGCTAGTTACCAAGAGCCTGAAACACCCGCTAGTTATTACAGCAAAATAGTTTGGTGAAGAACAGGAAATTTATAATAATATGTTCATATATATATGGTCAAGGTTAGGGATATATTTAGAAATAATGCATATCTATTGTATTTTGTAACTTTAATACTTTATCAATGTTCTCTGTACTCTGTAGTGAACTAAAAGTAGAGAATACCTAATGGCTTGTGTGTGCATATGTTTCCAAGTTTTCAACATTCGATATCATGATTCTACCTTATTCTTATATTTGGATACCGATTTTTGAATTTGGATATCAAGTTTGAAATGCTGGTATCCATAATGGATACTAGTAAAAAATTCCAATCTCGAACCCTGGTTGTCCCAGGTTTTAGTGTTCATGTTTCAGAAGCTATTAGAAACAATTAAGATGCCAGTGTGGAAAGTTTGTATTGCGCATCGGAGATATCAGCCGTGCAATTGTAATGCTTTATATATATTTACTATTAAATTATTGAAATCTCTGCATGCAATTTCCAAACTTTACAGTCAGGTTAAGATGTACTTTATATGTAACATCAGTCACGTAACATGAGTCACATGTGTTATGTAGCAATACTTTAATACTATAATTGTAATCCAAAATATAAAATTTCTCTGTGTTAGTAGTTTACCTAACATATAATCTGTTACTAGATAGACATATTTGTATGTTTCTCCTTTCTACGGTTCCTGAATAAATTCAAAAGTAGTTAGGTTGGTGTTACCTGATGTCACTTCGTCGTAACACAAGTCAAACACCAATTTACAGCCACCAATATCATCATGTTATGATCAAATGTTTAATTTTTACTGTGAATCAGTAGCTTACCATTAATATTTGTGCCTGCATGCAAAAATGTGATCAAAATTACTCTACTAGTTTTGTTCAGAATGTCACATGAGTCACCATGGAATTATGTCTTGATCATGGGTCTTGATCATTATTCAGGTAAATATCAAGATTTTTGCCCAACTCGTTCGATAGGAGATAGCTAATAGCAGAGGACTAGCAGATAACTTTTCAAAAAATGGAATTTTCGAACGTATTTATACAATAAATCGAGATATTCAACCTGCCGCCCTGGAAAATCTGTAACAATGTATTAAAATATGCTGCAACACATTTTTATTAACAAAGCAGTATGCTACAGGGATTAAAGTATGAAATACACATAATCGCATACGGCGCAAATATCTCACAACAAATACTGAAATACAGAGCGCCAATAAATAGGAACTTTCGAAATCAATACCCAGAAACAGCTGCTACACAGCAGCAAATAACGATATTTCGCGATTTATATAGCTTAAATTTACGTAAAGATTTAAGGTTTCTTATTAAATACGGCAAAACAGCATCTAACCACCAACAGCAGTTTAATATATTTGCTGAAATTTTAGCTCAAAAATACCCAACGCCATCAGGAAAAGACAGGCATCAGTCTCGCGTTTCAACACACGAAACATATACAAATACTTTCGACCCAAACCCATGCAGAATTGAGAAAATTGTATTCCCGATTACTACAAGAAGGTATAAAATAGAATATTACACACAGACTGTACTCACTTTACAAGTATTTTCCTTTGTTTTTGAGGAAGAAAGATTACATCTTTACCCAATATTAAAATTGTTCCATGACGATCAACAAATGTTTTTGTGCTCAGTGACGTCACAGACACTTGTAAAAATCGGAACATGATCGGTTGCACGATTGGGAAACGACCACTGACCTGTCTAATTCACCTGAACTAAACAAAAATTTTAAACATTTTAAAAAAGCTAATATTTGTACAAATGGCAGGATGTTCTAATGCTGGCTACCGTGTCATAAGCCGAGCCAATGCTTTGTTACTGCCAAGCAGCTATCGACATGCAGCGCATGTAATGTTACACAGCCCATGTAGAGATGATAGAAAGCTATTTGGCTACTATTCTCCTCGTCATGCTGTCACAGTAAGTATGCCCGGCATTTGCAATGGATGAAATCGATTATCAATAAAATCAATATCAATTTATCACAATTGAATTCAGTGGAGGAGACCTTATCGGTTGTTATTGACTGATGATATCAATCAATAGACTATTTATATTCCATATATTAAAAGGGAAAGTACATTTATTATGTTGAGGCGGGGGTATCTGGGGATGAAGATGTTAAGGGGGGGGGACCCAAAATATTTTCTGGCATTAAAAGGGGGGGGCTCTGAAAGTTCTTGATATACAGAGGGTGGGGGGGGGGTATAAACTTTTCAAAGTTTTCACTTTTTTTTCACTTTTTGGTCCAGCAGGGACCTGGCGAGTCACTCCCACCAACATCAACACTTTCATAATATATTTTTTGTTCAATGTATAGACTGTGCACAGTAAGGCTTTTTAATGTGTTAACATCAACAAACGACGTTTCGGAAATTTACTCCATCTTCAGGTAGATAAGATTACAATTCATACTTTCATAATGCTTTGGCAGAATACAGTAGCTTTCACTTTCTAATTTTAATATAATTATACATAATACCAACAGAACAGAACAATGTCAATGAACAAAACTGAAGGTGAATAACCACTTGTCGACATTGCATTGCAACTATTTTGCCTATTGGAGGTGCTATCGCATGGGGGAGCAGGGAGCTCCACATTCCACATGCATGGAATACATAAAAGAAGGTGCTCCAATTATGCCTGTCAATATTCTTCAACTTCTTTAATTTTCATCCTGTTTCTACCAAATTTTCCATCAATATAGAACATATATCATTCTTACAAATCGTATGTTTTTTGTTTTTGGATCAATTGCTACTTTTTGGCAGGTAAATTACGTCACAAACTTGGCACCAAAAAATTAAAAATAAGCTATTGGTGATTTTATAAATCCATATAATTTAAAAGAACAGACTAAGGCTGTACTTTAAAACTGAAATCTGTTTCTAAATATGACCATTTTATGGGAAGATAATCCGCGATACAAATGTAGAAAAATCTGCCATATTGTTACTAAAAATGGGACAAAATGACAGATTTATAGAAATTTAAGTCATATCTTCACAAGGAATGGTTGTATTTAAAAACCAATTTCCGTTTTCAGATTCCCTTAGTCTGCTCTTCGAAATGGATGCACGAAATCACCTATAGCTTATTTTTATTTTTTTGGCACCATGCAAGTTTGTGACGTAATTTACTCGCCAAAAGTTCCAAAAACAAAAGACATGCGATTTGTAAGAATGATATGTTCTATGTTCATGGGAAATATAGTAGAAACGGGTTGAAAATTAAAGAAGTTGAAGCATACTCACTGATTACTCACTGGCCCTTTTGCATGCATTTTTGACAGGCATGCAAAGAAATTTGCAAAAGATGCCAGGAGATATGTTGGGTGGGGGTGAGGTTCTCTAGGGTTCCAGCACATTACCCTGATCCAGGAAATATATCTAGCTACCACATGAACATGTTCAAGACTCTGACTATGCTGAATGATGGACAACAACAACCTGTTGATGATTTCGTCCCTAGAGCCAATCTAAAACGGCTTTCTAAAGATGGTGCCATTTCATAATCAATATGTTGTGATTGACAGATAATCAGTATCAGCATCGGGTCGATTTTTGCCTTTAATTATCAGTGGAGAATTGGAATCGATAGAATTATCTATATTTCCGATTGTCTATAAAATCGATTGTTGAGAAAATATATGCACTTTAAAAATTATATGCATTGCACATTGATACATATTGCATTTTAAAATAATATGTTAATTAATTTATGCATGAAACATGCCATTTATTAACAGTTTTAACAATCTTTGGTTGCAGTAACATGTCACGTTGGAAACTATCATTAAAAAATCGACATGAATAACTTTTACTCGGTAGACTGATATTCTGACATCACTATGAAATCAGTATCGCCATCAGTATCGGGTAGATTGTGGCATGAATAATTGGTAATTTCCTATTGTTGCACAATCGGTCAGTCACTATCAATATAATGAGCTAACAATGTTCAATCGATTAGTATCAGTTGGTATTTGTGAAATGTAAAATCCTTTAGTTGGTAAACTAATGGAAATTGCATGTATATACACACAATTAGATCAGATGTGTAGAGTCATGATCATGATCAGCTGCAGAAATCCCAGTGAGGGGGGAGACTGCCTACCCCCCCCCCCCACAGTTGATGAATTTTTGGAAATTTTGACCTAACAGTCTTTTCGAGTGCAAATGGGAGGGGGGGTTGTTGTTGAAAATTTGTTGTTGAAGGTTTTGTCAGAAATTTAGCCAGAGGCTTTGCCCTCACCGGAAAAAGTGAATTTCCGACAGTGATTATGATCTCCATGAATCTATGGATTCTTGCCATTGACTCGATCTTCCAAAAGGTGCCGGTGAGTTTCTCTGGTATCAAGTCTTTCATATACTCTAGTCATTTCGTACTCAACTGCCTGGTCGTTTCGTACCCTAACTCTGGTTGTTTTGTACCCCAACTCTGGTTGGTAGGTCTATGATAACTGAATTGTCATGATTCAAAAGAATAACTGGTAACGTACAAATTAAAACCGGCTATTTATAATCAATAGACAATTCCAGCTATCGACTAATTTTTTATGTAGACAAGAAAAACGAAATCTATCATTATAGCTCAAAAGAGCATTCTAAAATGAGTAAAAATGCAAAGTTTGGTTGCGAAATGTTGTAAAATGCGGAAAATATAGCCCTGTGAAATTAGCAAATTTTGAGTATTTTAGTATTACGCGGGGTAAAAATAACCATTTTCGGCTCAAAAATGGCCCACACAGACCGGACGCGATTCGGCAACTCGACGCGAATTTTCAGTTTTCAAAAACAAATAAAACCGTCAACGGATAAAAATTTTACATGATATGTAGACCAAATAGCTAAAATTGCTTAAGTGGTTCCGAATATTTGAAAAACATTGAAAAATATTAAAGTTAAATGTCATTGAATTTAAATTGTTTTCCTAGTGGGCAAAACATGAATTGGAGGAAGGGAACAAACTAAAATATTTTTGTGAAATTTGAAAAGTGACAATTAAACCTAAAATTTGGGGAAATTTAGGGAGACATTGCGGAAAAACGAAACGAGAAACGATACGGGTACAAAAACGATAGGGAAAAATGTCTGAAAATCGTTTAGTTTAATTAGATACCAGTCCTTCAACTCCTACGAATTGAACACATTGGGTTTGCACTTTTAAAAAGTGGTTTGTTAATTAAGACCTTTTACATTTTTCTCCAAGTACCTCCACAATGACAATGCAGGAAATTATACAGTCTATACAGAAATCTAAAATTCGATTTTTCCCAGGGGAGCACGCGCGCACCTGAACTCCCTTATAATTGTGACGTCAAGAATGAGTCCCCCTCCCCAACACAAATAAAATCCTGGCATTGCTACCAGACATCAATGTCCATTTTGTTCGACCTAATCAACGACTTCTGGACCAATGTTGTCTCCCAGTTAAGCAATTTATACAACAAACCAGTATGACATGTGACTCAGAAGTGTACTTTTGACAACAGTTGATACAACCTTGGCCCCATTTATACAATACCTGATTACTAGCGAGCTCTCATGCCAGATTACCTTCCATATTTACCAGTAAATGTGTTTTCATTACATAATTCTTTGTTTGCAATGACGTAATTTGGGGATTTCAGTTGACGGGCAGGTATAACAAAAAACGGCTATTTTAATGTATTGATCGAGTTTAGAGGCAATTTAAGACTCAAAACTTTTAAGGTGAATTACCGTTCAGTTTTTCTTGCTACAACCATTCTGATAGGAGAAAAATCGTCCACAAGTTGTTTGATTGCCCGTCATTTGGATGAAAAGTTACGTGATTGCAAACAAAGAATACTATCATGATGCAATTTGGTATGTCTGTGAGACACAGATCAGTCCACTTATGCAGACTCCAGTACTTTCAGATTTAAACTGATAGCGGCCTATTCCAATCACCATAGATGTAACTGAATCTGATATGTTTGGCTTACTGGTGACTTTTCAATACATTGTCAAGCTTAATGTAGCTAATTTTTCTCTTGTTCGTAAAACGTTGTGGAGAGTTTCCAATTTTTTTCCGTTAGAATGCGATCTTGGCAAGATCTTGCAAGACCTGACATGCCTTGAAAGATCATGATGACAATCTGATCTAGCCAAGACACTGATCTTGGCAAGGTCGTGGCAAGTTTTCAGAATTAAAATTCTTTACTTGAATTTTAATCTTAAAGTAAAATCCAATTAGGCTCATTGGTAGTAATGTATTTGTGTGTATTTACGCAAAATATTTCCATAATGATATGAGCTTGCCAAGATCCAAGCATGATCTTGCCAAGCTGGATTCTACATGCATCATATTATTTCCATGATCTTGGTAGATCTTGTCAAAATCCTATCATGATCTTGCCAAAAATCCTGTTACAATCTTGGCAAGATCCTATAAACTTGGAAATTCTTGCCAAGATCCCATCATGATTTATTAATTTATTTCAAATTTATATTTCTAAATTAAAGCTCCAACTACGATTTGATGGAACTGTTGGTTTTCCAGGTGGCTTTATTGAAGACGGGGAATCCATAGAAAATGGCTTAAAGCGAGAATTATCAGAAGAATTAGGTGCGACTGCTGGAGGCATCCATTTCACTGAAAGTGACCTAGTTGTTTCTCATGTATGTCCTAACAAACCATTATGTCTGCATTTTTACTGCAAGAAAGTCGAACTAGATGTACTACACACCATCGAGAAGGAAATTCATGATTCTCCCCAATATGGATTGGAGGCAAGTACATGTTTCATGTTTGTCATTGGCATAGCTCCTTGGGCCCCGTATGAAAAAGGCCCCTAGACCTGCTTTGGAGTTACATAATTTCCAGGTATATTTACTGGGGTATCATCATTCATTGTTGATTTCGATATAGATTCCCATTTATTTAGTTATTAGATTTCAAACACTTATAGTTCATTTACTCGACTATTTCGAGCTTAATACTACAATATCACATGATTGTTGGCTTTTCTAAATCCTCAGTGGCTTGTGACAAATTTCGTGGAATTGTACATCAGGAGTGAATATCGAACCGTTTCATGATGACGTCATATAGCTAAGTAAACATATCGCAATTTTGATTGTAAAAATGTTTCGTCAGGATTGAATAACGTTTGGCATCAGCAAACAGCATTTAGTTTTTACCCGTCTATTCTCTAACCTGGAGATAATAACAACAGAAGCGAAAGTTGTAATAAAAGTAACCAAGTCCTGCAGTCTCAAACAATTTCAAATCCTCGCTGGCTCCATTTTCTGGCTAAAAATTATCTAATACTTAAAAAACTTTAAATAATAAACACATAACTGAAGAGTTTAATACGGATCGTTGTATTAGTTCTGGTCAACTTCGTCCCTAGGGCTTTTGTTGAGGGAGGCGAAGGCAAACATGATCTGGTTAGTCAAATAATCAACTCAAATACTGTAACTTACCGGATAGAACGGTTAAAACAAACGAGGCTATACACGAGGTTTGAAATAGACAGTTTGAAATGCCACTAATCAACATGCATGTAAATAAGATAACTATAATAACTGCTTAAGTAATGATCCATATAGTATTGAATTGATCCATAAAGTAGTAGAAGCCAATCGGGTTGCAAGATTGCAAGTTACTCCTAATAGCCTTTGTCTATACTATTTATAAAAATGTATACATTCAGGTATTTCTGTCCCTAATCTTACACACCTGCATGCATGCACCTTCAGTGAAACCTCAACTTAATTTCAATAAGGTTGTAAAGTAAAAATACAATGCTCAGTGTTTATTTCTTTTCCTAGACTCTCGGTTTCATTCGCTGTCCACTTTACACGATGAGAAATAATTGCGGAGGTCTACCGTCGTTTCTAAGAAACAATTTCATTGGTAATGCGAGAGAGCAACTACTTCTAGGTTTGAAACATGAAGGACTCTTATCCGAAAAAGAAATAGATAAGGCGGTGTTACAATATAGAATGTTAGAAAATGAAGTGAATCCAGATCAGTGAGGTCAATTACAATGCTCATAACCATGCACAAAACACCTTACAACAATTGCGTTAACTTTATAAGTCGTTGATAAAGTTAAACCGTTAGAGCATACATGAAATCCATGCGGGGCAGTAAAGATCTTTATTATATGGCTTTTCAAAATTCTCTATTCTGATTGGTTGACAAGCGGTCCGTAAAAACCCATATCCGGACCGTGGTCCGTATTTTCCGTATCTGGACCGGTGTCCCGGATGTCGTTTATCTGGCAGAAAATTTTTGCCTTGCAAACAGAAAAAAATTTTGCTTTTTAATTTTCCAATTGTGTGTCATTAAAATTTACAGATAAAAATTTCAAACAACCAAATTGTTTTTGATTGAGCATGCATGCCTACCGTATATTGTTACCCAGTGAATCTGACGATAGCCGATTTAATTCGCGCGAAAAGCATATTGCTCACAAACTCAGTTCAGCCATATAATAAACCGATTATTGACCTCGCTTGTTCGGTCTATATACTGTGAAATATCAGACCTCTGTTTTTTGCATGGACCTCGCTCCTTCGTCGCTCGGTCCATACTAAAAAACCTCGGTCTGATATTTCACAGTACAGACCTCACGCTCGGTCAATAAGCCGTTAGTATTAGTCAAGAAAACAATAAATTCACAACACGTAATTTTCAGATAGATCCTGAAAATCATGACAAAACATGTTAAATAGCTCCAAATTTTAATACTGTATTCAACAAAAAGTTAAAAGCGTTTTTATTACACGTTTTTATTACATGTTTTTATTACACGATTTAACGCAGCGGCGACGCAGGTGAACCACGCTGTTCTTGATCAGGAGAGAGTACATGCGGTAGTGCTGTATCTAGTGCTCTCACTGGCATTCTGCATGGATGGTAGGGCAGCAGCAAGTTGTCTGGTGACTTCTCCAGCAATAATAGAGACTTTATATAAACTTCGCGTTATACGGCAGACGCCAGGCAAAAAAAAATACGGTATCAGGCAATAAAGAGTAAATGAACTTGCTGTTTTAAAACTGAAATAGATAATTATTCTTTCGACGCAAGAAAGAAAATATGAAACGAAAACGTTCAACGAAAATTTTGCCAAGAAAGTTCGAACCTGCCGTTTGCCGTTCCCGGAAACGTGAAGCTTAAACTCCCTAATGTTTCGACCACGTCAGGAACTCAGTGAGCGACCAATTGGCCGTCCATTTTAACATCGATGTCGCGGCTACTATATCGTTCAAACCCTCACACAAAGTTTTCATCTATAAGAATGCTGATTTCACAAAGCTTAATGAATTTATGTCACATGCATGCATCGGAAAACGTTTTCTATCTAGTCCTCAACATAACCTGTATCTGAAAACTGGTTCAAATTTAAGTCAACCTTGACAAAAGGTATTCAAGATTATGTCCCTCACAAGAAATCTACGCAAAAAGCTCTCAAATCCCACAAAACTAAACACTGGGATGAGTTCAAGAAAGAACGGAACTTAGTGTCTCGTCAAGCAATCTCACAGTAGTTATGTAAATTACGTTATATATTGGCGCAAGCATAGAATCCAATCCAAAGAAAATCTGGTCTATGTACAGATAAATCTGAGAGTTCCGGCATACCTCCATTAAAATTCGACGACAAATTATGTGTTTCTGATAAATCAAAAGCTGGCGCCCTTAACTCCCAGTTCCATTCAGTATTCACCCGTGAGAATGCTCCAATTCCAAGTCAATCTCCATACACGTCCATCTCAGATTTACCCTTCAGTTTTTTCAAAGGACCAAAAGTGCCCTTTTTTGTGATGAATAGTGCCCTTTTTGTACAAGCTAATGTCACTGTAAATACTAAATTAACATCAAAGGTGCCCTTTTTGTTTGGAAATTTCGATGTTTCGGCATAAAAAATTTGGTCAAAAACGTTCAATTTCGGTATGGTATGACGGGAAGAGCACACCCCCCCGCCAATATTTCCGGGAAGAATTTTTTAGGTGCCCTTCTCAATATCCAAAAGTGCCCCTGGAAGCCCTGCCCCCTCCCCAATCTTTTGATGCTTCCTACGCCCCTGTGCCGGCTGTGCGTCACACAGTGATTATGAAGTCTTAAATAACTATAAATATTATCTAGTTTTTCAATATATATTTCCTCCTAGTGTAGTATATTACTGTTTTGGGAGTGCGTAAACGTGTGTACAAAATAGTCGAAATTACTTGTATTCTGTGTAAACCCACTGTAAGCTCCAACACTCATTGACATGCACAGCGAAACCAAAATGGTATGAAGCTCACGAGTGAGCACAATTTGAGACCGATATTGTGGTAACGGTCGTAGAAAAAGATCGTTCAGATTACCAATTTGCCAGCGGCAACGATATAAATAGATCACAAACTCAAATGTAATCGTATAATAACCAAAACTTGTAATATCACGCGAAACTATAACGTGTAACGTGACTCATATGAAACGTGGTTCGACTAATTATAATTAAAAACACAAATTGACAGTTCCAATCCTATTTCCTTTAAATCCTTATCGATTAGAGAGTTTAATTGAGCAAGAGAACGAAGTCGGACGACGACGACGAGGGGTGAAGACAGATTAGAGATTCATGTCTAGCTGTTTATGAATGCGGACCCAAATCGTTACCCTGATCAGGACAAAACAGCGAGACATGAATCCATATCCCGTCTTACTTCTGCCTTCGTTCACAACGAATATTTTGGCAAAATTTCGTTGTGAACTTCGTTCCGAACGAAGGCAGAAGCCAGAAGGACAAAGACGGGATATAGTTTCATGTGTCGCTGTTTTTTTCTGGGTCAGGGCATGAATTAGGGTCAGCATTCATAAACAGCGACACATGGGAAGATACGCTGAGCAACCACCAGTGACGTCCAACTCAGTATGCGCAAGATAATGCGCAGACGGCAAAAATTGTCAAGTACGCCTTCGACTTCGTTGTCTTGCTCAAACTCTCTAATAACAAGACGGGCAGACATAAAACAACCTCGTACCCCGGTGGGTATGAGATTGCACATAAAATTCCTATTCGCAAGCACATATTTTATATTTTTTGCAATACATTCTTCAATTGAAGCGCTAAGATCCCCTTTATCACCAAATTAAACCTGCAAGACATTCTTTTCTTTTGACTTTGTTCTCAATAACAGTCATTGAGAAGGATTGAACAAAATGCCTCTGTTGTAAACAGAATTCGGAGCATAAAACCTTTTCGTAACAACAATAGCTTGATTTCTAAAGGTCTCGCGGAGGTTTTTTACACCCTGTATACAGTATTCATGATTACTCAGTCGCTTTGTTTCGCAAGATTTAGGAAAACAAAGCATATTCAATGGTGCCTACGCTAATGTTTTGTCGGGCCGCTAATGACCCAGCCTCCATGCGTAGGATAAGCGTCACTATATAAATGATTTCCTGATACGGCGTCACTTCATTTTGCTCAAGATGCCAAAACCTGACAAGATGTATACCATAGCCGGCATACTACCCTTGTAGAATCCGACATATTTATAACCTATTTTATACCTATTTTTTCTCTATTTAGCCCTATTTTTTCCGTGTTTTTTCAAAAATATGTCTATTTTATTACTATTTATCAAATTTCATAAAATAGTATATGACTATTTACTCCCTATTTAAAATATAGGTTATATATATTTTTCAAAAAAATAGCTTTGAAATAGATATTCAAATCCTATTTGAAAGAGTAATTGACGGAATCTCACTATAAAATAGCTTTTAAATAGCTATTTAATTCCTATTGATGACAAAAGAGTCAGTTAGAATAGTTTAAATAGCTATTTTTAAACTATTTTTGCATATCTTCTTTGGAGCCATTCTTAACATAGTTATTAAATAGCAAAATAAATAGGTCTTAAATAGCTATTTGATTCCTATTCATAGAAAATTGTGGCGAACTTTGTTCAAAATAGCTATAAAATAGCTATTTTTAAACTATGTTTGCTTTTATTTTTGGAGATATTATTGAGTATTGTTAAAATAGTTATTAAATAGGAAAATAAATAGATCTTAAATAGCTATTTAATTCCTATTCATAGAAAGTTGTGGCGAACTTTGTTCCAAATAGTTATTAAATAGCTATTTTTAAACTATGTTTCTTTTATTTTTTAATTTTTAGAGCCATTCTTAGAATAGTTATTAAATAGCAAAATAAGTAGATCTTAAATAGCTATTTAATTCCTATTCATAGACAGTTTGGTCAAAATGGCTATTAAATAGCTATTTTTACACTATGTTTACTTTTATTTTTAGAGCTATTGTTAAAATAGCTAATAAATAGCACAGTGCCTTTTTTAAGGAATTTTTACTAGGGGGAGGGGGAGGGGGGGCAAAACAGGAAAAAAGGCAGAACGAAAAATATGACCCATCGAAGTTTGGCGAACACGCCAGTCTGAAGAGAGATTTTGTAAAACTTGAATTTATTAACTTCTCCTATATAGACAATAACTTCAACCCTTTGTAGCTATAATCGTACAGCTATAACCAGTGGCGTAGCCAGACCTTAATTTTTTTTTTGGGGGGGGGGTTCGAACAGTCTAGGAGGGTCCGGGGGCATGCACCCCGGGGAAATTTTCAAATCTAGGGTCCTTGAATTCAAGCGATTTCAAGCATTTTGGGAGTGAAATTCCGAAGAGTTCCGAAGATTATAAAGTACATCGAAGACATGAATTTTTCCAGACATTTCTACTCGGAATTAAATAAATTGGAAAAGTACCTTGAGGAGACTAGGAGGAGGGGTCAGTGTCACCTTATTTCCTCTCTGTGATGCTGGGGGGGGATCCCTATGTGATTTTGATCAGAAATGTTGCATTTAAATCATTTTCGGTTCTATGAGACACCATTTCCGCATTCTCAAAATTGCGTTGCTTTTTCATACGATACAGAATAAATCTGAGAAGAAACATTCGTGCTATGATGATGAATACATGTATTTAACAGTAAAAAATCTAAACTAAATCTATTCTTCTTGGAACCAGCATTTTATCGGATTGTTTGCATGAAATCTATCGCTATTATGAAATACTCGGTGAAGAACAATATGAATTACACACAAGATAGCTGTGGAGGAGGCTATGGAAGGGCATAATCTCATTATCAACAGGGCCGCCCAGAGGGGGGGGGGGCAAAGGGGGAAAATTGCCCCAGGCCCCGAGTTGCAGGGGGCCCCTGAAAATTTTTTGTTGGGCCCCAGCCTTTTTTGTGTGTTAAATATTTCCGCGCAAAAGACAAGATATCTGTTTTCTTGGGCTAAGTATCGAATTTTGGCATAAAAAAATGAGATAAAGTCCCTCGAAAAATTTTTTACCCCTAAAATGGTACACTGACCGAAAATATTTTGGCGACGGGGGGGAGGGAGGTTGTTGTCCGGAAAAAATTAGGGACCCCTAAAAAAAAATTCGCCCCGGGCCCCCGCCAACCTCTGGGCGGCCCTGATTATCAAGTAAATCAACTGCAATTCTGACAGCAATCATGAGCAATTCTGTTTCGCACTTCGGGGGCAGAAATGGCTTTACTGGGGGGGGGGGAATTCTTTCCCTGGGGGGAAATCCCCCCCAGATATATAGTTAAAAAAGGCACTGAAATAGCAAAATAATTAGATCTTAAAAGCTATTTATTTCCTATTCAAATAGAAAGTTGTGAGAATTTAGAAAGGATAAATGTATTTATTTAACTGGTCAAAATTTCCCAGTTTGAGTTAGTTAATTTTAAATTTTTCATCAGTTCATTGAAATTATATTTACAAAAATATTTATAGTCTTTGTGGACTTTGTGGAGGTAGGTATTTTGTCTCCTGACAAAACGGCATTTTTGACAAAACACCATGCCAATGCCATGATACCACCAAAAATTCTTACGATGAGCGCAGTTTGACAGACTGGTGCCTAATTTTCTTACAACGCGCGCAATTCGCGCGCAAAGCTTTCTGGGATAGCGTCACAATTCACAACGCCATATTTTAAAATTTTTTTGTTTTAAACTTTCCGCTCGAAATGGCTCAAATACAGAGCTTTTATTGAGCGAAACTGTTATTTATTGTAAAGATAAAAGATCCGGGATGACTGGGAAATATCCAGGTAAGAATTTTGTTATGTTTTATATATAAATAGAGCAATTTTGAAAGGAAATAGTTACTATCTTCATTCGTGAATTTTGAGCACATGTTCCGGCTTAAAATTTCAATTTGCTGCGACAATATTTGAATTAAAACAACATTAGTTTTATAGAATGGCTTACATTTGACTCAGCCTTTATATTTATAAATGATGTTTATTGTAATGCCAAATAGTATACTTTGATCTTTGTGTATACTATAGTGTATATGACA
>CACRXK020000254.1:0-29936 GCA_902702795.2 Paramuricea clavata
AACCTGTTTGATTCAATTGAAAATTTGCATATTTTTTAGGCCGCCGACAGTTGAATCGTTTTTCTCGGATTTCTCAGAATTTTAGCGGTTTTTTGAAAAACAAACTACATCACGTTTGTTTACTTGGTAATGCCTTCCTGCAAACCAAAAATAAGCAAAATCGAAACTTTGAGCGTGACCGGCTGATGCTCGATATTAGTGGACCTTCGCTCTTAAAACAGTTTAATATTTGAAATTTTTCTCATGCTCAGACCTTCGCGCTATATACTGATCGATAGGAGCGCGTGGGCTTGGGTACAATGTTCTTATAGCAAAATGGCGGCCTTCGCAACATCAGTACAAAAAATATCACTGATATGGTGGAAAAAATACTATTAAAACGAGTAAAAATTAAAAAAAAACTCCCTCCCGCCTCTGAAAATTTGTGAGAGTGTGACGCTAACCAAGTATTTTGTTTTATTTGGCCTTAGAGTTGGTGTTTGGAATAGGGTTAGTGTTAGTAAAACCGTTGCAATCAATTCGATTGGCTGCTCTACTCTGGATATCCTTGCACTATTGACTTCCGGATAAAAACAAAATGGCTTCCCGTTTCGTTCCGGTTATCGACGAGCAAATTTTTCTACGCAAACGAAGCTGCGGTTTCGCCAAACACGGAGAAAGGCACAAAGTTTTGTTTAACAGTGTGTAGAGGTATTCTTTAAAGCTGTATATTTCTAAATTTACTAAAAGCGTGTAAATACTGTTTTGTTTACAACTATTTATACGGGGGGTAAAACACATTGTTTTCAATGTAAAATATTTTCGTTGTTTTTTGGTCATTTTTGTTGTTGTGGCATGGTACAGTATATGCTAAAACAATTATTCACCTCATTGTCGGTTAATGGTGCAAGGATATTCACCTCAACGCTTCCCGTTTTGATGAATATCCTTGCACTATTCACCTCCGCTAAGGTGAATAACTGTTAATTATCGTTTTTGCCGCAATATCTTCACTCATGATTATCACACCGAAGGTAGAAATTGGAGCGACGATATATTCTAATTACCGTTATGGTCGATGAATATCGTGACATTGGTTCGCACGCGTATACATACAGTACCTGTTGTAAAAGCCGAAAACAGATCCCGTAATCTCTTGAAATTATAGTTCTTAAAGAAGAATTCAATTAACTATGTTATGAAAGTTTGCCGCTATTGGAGTGGACAGCTAAGGTTACCCAACATCACATGCCATTAAATTTTGGAGGGTGCCAAAATTGAACGAGTATATATACGCTACTTTGATTGCATGGGCACGCGAAAGGCCTCTTTCCACGTTTGGGAACTTGCTTGAAACATATCACGTCATAGCGGATTCATTAATTGTTGCCCCAGCTGTCCCGCAAAATCTCTCGGCGGTCGAGATACTGATTACTTCGATTAACAGTATGCATGTAATTTCTAGCTTCGTCGACCAACCTTCACAAGCTGACTCAAATTTTCCTTGTACGTAGCCTCAGTTGCCAAAATCTTGTTCACTATTTCGTACCGTGCTGCCTAAAATCAGGAAAACATAATACAATTTTGAAGTTTATAGGCCAAGGGAAAAGCTACTCAACTGTGACGATCCGATGAATAAAGCCCCGTTTACACTACGCTCAATTTTTGGTACGGCACGGATAAAATTGGTACCCGTACCACTTTTCTGGTTCTTGGACTACCTATTTAGCCAAGCCTCGTTTACACTACGCTCAATTTTTGGTACCGTACCACTTTTTGGTTCTTGGACTACCTAAATACGTAGTCCAAGAACCAAAAAAGTGGTACGGGTACCAATTTTATCCGTGCCGTACCAAAAATTGAGCGTAGTGTAAACGGGGCTAAATATAAAATGGTACAAAATTGCAACATGTTTATAAAGGACTGCTACACACGGAAATTTGTTGCCAAAACTTGCTGAATGCAATTTCGGACAGAGAGTCATAATACTTAATCGAATAAGAGAATTTGAGCCAACATTTATTTCGCCAACGTTTTTTCTTACTAGTTTACCATGGGGGAATAAAAGAATTAAAAATATCGACGAAGTACATGAAACATAGATCACGCACGCCGTTTCTCTTATTGACAAGTTGAAGCAAAAGTTCCCTCGTGTAACTTGGCCTTGACTACATCGTACATGTATAGAGTAGTATATTATACCTCAAATTCAAAATGTCCAATCAAAAAGCTAAATTTATCATCCAATCACGCCTTATACGTCATCATATTTAACGTAGCGAGTGATTTCAATCATATCACACGGATAGTATCCGGCAGCTGGATAGTAAAATACTCTATACGATGCACCCCTATTTTCTTGGGCACATTTGGACGCCCCATTAAGAAAGGAGGCACATTGAGAAAGAAATTTTAAATTGGAAATCTTCTAGAAATTTAATACCTCTTCAGTTGACAGGTCCAGAGTCAGCGGTGGCATTACAGGTTCCTTTTTCCCCCAACTATTCGGATCCACATAGAGTGGAGATTCATCTACACAATAAAAGAAATCGAACTAAAAAATATATTCACACAAACCCTTAAATTTAGACTCCTGTAGGGGTCAGGGTTAGGAGAAAATCTCAACCTGCTTTTTTTCTCGACACCTAACGATGGAAATAAAGAAACGCTGTATGCCCAATATTTCAATCACTCGTGATAAATAAATATTTCCAAACATAGAACGTCTCGAAAATCATTATGTTCAATCCTGGTCGCACTTCCGGCATTTTAAAAATATTTTACTGTCAAGCTGCTAGAAAATCAAATTCAGCAAATATACCATGTCATTTGAATATTATCCAAAAAACTATGTTTGACCATGGTAACAGTTTTTGCATTAGGTGGCGTTCTGTTACCTGATTCGCTAGTTACATGCAGTCACATGTTTCATGCCGCGTTTCATTTCTCCTGGGACATTTGATTGGATATTAAATATAAACTATACTTTGGACGGAGAGCGAAAAACAGGAGGTTTAATTGTGTTAGGATCTATGGATTGTTTTCATAATGACATCAAACGCGGAAAATAACATTTACTGCGATGCCCCAATGGACAACTGTTATCGATAGTTTGCAATCCAAATGATGTTATACAGACTGTACATGCGAATTGTGGCATTGCGAATTGTTGCTAAAAATTGTCCTGTGGGACATTGAAGAGATTTCCGCGTTTGAGATCACTATGAAAAGATGTATTTGTGACCGAGGCTTGATTGCAGGTTAGCCCACTTCTAAGTTTGCTAGTTCAGTCATGCACCAACCACGACTGCTGTAACGATGACCTATATTGGGCGAACTGGAGTAATGAATCCCTGTGTATATAATACTACAGTAATATCAGAATAGAAAATAAACAAAAAGCAGACAGACATTCACAAAAAAAGTAAACAAACGAGGGTGAACTCATAATCTCTTCGAGGACGAACCCGGTGTTGATCTATTGTATGTTTTAGTGATGAGCTTACTTAATACGGTATAAAAACGACTGTTACCAAATGACTTCTCCGAAGACTTTGAAGTTTTGGAAAATGAGATAGGAAGACAATTGCTTAATATGCCTCCTTGAGACTTCAATGATTGATCGTCGTCATGCACCATAGTGAATGGTATCTAAATAAATAAATAAATAAATAAATATAAAATGGCAATATATTAAAGTGAAGTAGAAGTAAAGTCCTTGAATCAACGCAGTGGTGTATATACCCGAGTTAAGAAATGTCTATTAGGAGCCATATTTTATCTTTGGTCTGAATATCACATCTCTTAAATGGTATTCTCTTGGCCTATTGCCTGAGCTAAATTTTAAAAACCTTTAAAGTGCAAGTCGACTGACATAATGTTTTGCGTACTACTTAGGCTCTAGATGGAATCCTCACAACACCAAAGTTTTAAAGTTGAACAATCTTTACTGACTCCGATTGTTTACCAATAAGGCAAAAATTGACCCGATACCACGGCAGCTGAGCGTGTGTCCTTTACAATAGCTAGTTCATGGCTCTCAATCAATGAAAATGAAGTGAAATTAGATGATTACATAATGCATCACTGAGCAAAAAAAGAAACTCAAGGAAAAACTGTTAACTTACTGTTCTTGGTGTTGGCGAGGCTAATTTTCGATATTCTAAATTTTCGTAAAGTTCCTCCAAATTTTCGCCAAAATAATTGGGCGCTTCTGCGTCTTCATCAAAATCAGACTCGAATGCATCTGAATCACTGTCCCATTGCCTTGACGGTATCATATAACGACCTGAATAAAAAAGTTGAATCGTGAAATGAACTTGATGTATACACGTATTTATAAGAGGAGTTTTTTGTATGTTATACGTAACACATAGTGAAACAACGGTTAACTTTATTTTATTTATAACTTATATATTTACGTTTTTGTTAACTTGCCTCTCGTTTAATATACTGTACTGCTAACTTAACACGTCAAAACGTTTTCATTGTCCTACATTTTAAAAAGTCCGCGCGAAGGCATTTAAATTTCCCCCGCAGGATTGTCTGATCCTGCACGGTATTGACCAATCAAATTGCAGATATTAAATTCAAAGCCCGTATGAAACCAATAAAAACGCTCGCCAAAAACTTCGTTAACTGACCTTTCTTATAATGACGTTAAACGCGGTAAACGATATGCGATGTCCCACGAGACAATTTTTAGCGACAATTTAGCAACGTTTCGCTATGCAAGTCGTTGGCGAGCCAAAAATTTCATAAAAACATAATTTGCATAAATTGCGAATTAAGAGTTTTTCCGCATTTGACGTCATTTTGAGAAAGGTCTATAAAAGCCTTTTATTACAGTCAAAATACAAGAACCTTCTCATTGCACTTCTTACCACTGTAATCTGTTGTAACTTTTTGTAAATTGTTCTGTTTTTATGTTACCAAATTATTAGCCTGCGTACGTAGCAGGCGCTATTTAGGGGGGGGGGGGTGGCGGAGGGCGAGGGGGGGCGAAGCTAGGGGGGAATGCGAAGGCGACCCCCTAAATAGCGCCTGCTACGCAGGCTACCAAATTATTAGCAAATATGGCGACAAAATTTAGTTTTCTTTCTTTTTTATATATGATAATAATAATAACTTCGTTAGTAACACCAACACAGAAAAAAAAATTCGTTAGATTCATTGCATTTTAGACAAAGGTGCGGAATTTGAATTTTATTACGTTATTTTTGTGTGTCTACAAATCGGTAACCGTTACAGTGATACGGAACAAATTACAGAAAATCTCAACAGACTACTGTACAGAAGCAGAAGTGGGAAGGTTCTTGTATTTTGACTGTAATGTATTTTAAAAATAAGCCTCTGACATGCAGTTTGGCGGACTCTGAGGAGGAGCGTGGAAATATCCTTGCTAGCTATTACGTGCTACATGTACATGAGTTGTAAAAATCCGGTTTTCCGTCGGAGGCGTCGGACAAATTTGCCTCCCAAAAAAACTGGCTTGACGGATTGACATTGTACTCACCGTCATTAATGATGACCTCGTCATACGCAGACGCTGGTTCTTCCACAGGAATAATCTTTGCACCCGGCGGCAAATTGGATGGTATCATTGACTCGACTTCGTCGTAAATTGGATCATCATTGACATTGTTGTTCGGTTGAAAATGATACTCCTGCCCTTCGGTTTTGTCTCCTTGTTTCGTATATTCCCAGAGATCTTCGTATAGAGAAACTACGCTTGGTCTGGCTGTCGCTCTGGCCGAGGTTGATGCCTCTGCATAAAAAATAGGTACACTTTAGCGTACGCATTGTTAAGAATAGAATAATAGTTAGGTTCGAATTCGTTCTGTGGAACTGCGAGAGATACAACTACTGTACCTGGAAATTGGAACATATATACGTCAAGCACAACGTCGCCATTTCGACCTTCGTTGGCACGTTTATAGTACCGACTACTTATTCACAATATAATTATTATCCCGTTTTGTAGGACTAATATCAGACGACTTTCCGTGTTTTATCAAGGGCCAAAGCCCAAAATTCTTCAATAACAAGTTTAAGTTTAGAGACTTTAGATGTCCGAAGCACTTTTTCAATCGCATCTTTCCGAAATAAATTTTTAAAAGCCCATTATGTTGAACCCATTAAGCACCAGCGCTCTCCCCTTGACGAGTAAACTCGTCTGGTGTTAAACAGAGTAAAATAATCTGGCGTTAGACAGAGTTTAATAATAAAGTAGGGCGCATCAGGGCGCAATGCGACTCAATGGCTTAATCTGCTCATTATAAATAGTTTGTACTATAGCGAACTGGATTTAATATTGCAATGTTGTAAACTGTAAATAATTATTTATATTTTGACTATATTGTATCCATCACTGCACGTTTAATGAACATCTAATTGATAAATTTTCCCAATTTTAAGGTGCCCAACACTTTATAAGCTTTTATAGCTTCTTGTTGGGTTACTGGTCATCTCGTATTTAATACTTTTTCCTCTCTCTTAATTGTATTTTTTAAGTTGAATTGTATTTTTAATTGTTTGGTATAGGAATGTTCGGTAAACTGATATACCGAAAATATTGGTATTGAAACCAACATCGGTTTATCGGCATGAGTTTTTCAGTCATGCCGATATACCGAAATTTCCGATATATCGGAATTTTTCGGTACACCGTATCAAATTTACACACCATGCAAAATTATGGTGAAATCATCAATTTTTGTTTTACTCAAATGCAAAGTAAATAAAGAAGTCCTGGATATTTCGTGTTAAAAACAATGTCAACAGCTTCGAAATTATCATAAACGGTGCTTCTGCTTTCGAATTTATTGAAAATCAAAATTTCCTTCAAATTTCCACCAAGGAATTTTCCTATCTAATTTAAAAGGCAAAAAACTGGTGCACCAATAATATCAGTATAATTTTTCCGGTATACCGATAGCGGAAAATTCTTATTCCGAACATTCCTAGTTTGGTAAAAATTTAATATATTGAAATTGAAACCTATTGGGTTTTCTTGATAAAATCAGGATTTCATGCATCTGTACACTCAATAGAACTAATAGTTGAAGGGTTTGAAGATGGAAATTTTCCATATTTAATGTAACCATCAAATTTTCCATAGAATAATTAACAATTAGTATAAACCTACTAGTAGCACAGAATACTACACAGAAGTCCATCTCCATTGTTTTTAGCGTAAGCTCTATTCGTCATGATTCGTCACTCAGCAAGTACCGTAAACAGAAGTAGTCCCCCTCCTGGAATACTAAAAATGGCGTATGTCCAGGGGGGTGACTGCTTCTGTTTACGGTACTTGCTGAGTGACGAATCATGACGAATAGAGCTTACGCTAAAAACAATGGAGATGGACTTCTGTGTAGTATTCTGTGCTAGTAGGCTATCACATATCGTGGCTTCTGATTGGCTACGCTACTACTAGGCTATTAGTGATAGCCTACTAATAGAAAATTCAAAATGGCGGAAAATTAGCGTTTTGCACTTTTGCCGAAGTGTCTGATGATTTTTTGGACCACTTGTTGAACAATTCTGTACTAAAAAAGCCCGAAAAAAGCAACAAAAATATGGAATGGCAATTTTTAAGGGTAAGAAAATAGATAAAATAACATACACTCAATGAAATTTTAAAATTAAAACTAAATTTTGTAAAACATTTTACGCGAACAAAAACTAAAATATTTGTTTACCTTTAATGGTTTTATAATGTTTTTTGTGTATTTTTGAATTGTGTTTGCAGCCTAGTTGTAAATTAATGTTAAAGTTTATACTAAAACAATTAGACAACTCGGCCTCGTTGTCTATGAGCAAATAGTCAACTCAGCTTCGCCTCGTTGACTATTCGCTCCTAGACAATTCGGCCTTGTTGTCTAATTGTTAATTAGTCGCTGACTGAAGTCTGAATAATTCTGATATCCTGCATAAGCAAAATCAATAATTTTTTTATTATTCAGAATCTTTAAATTTTCAGAATCTTTGTCTTGAACTATATAGGAGAACTGAACGATACGAGATTTATTCGTACTAAACGATACAAATTTATTTGTAATGTTCATGTCTGCACCGAGATACAGAAAATTATCTGTAGGCTTTCAATCAATAAGAATATGAGAAAATTATTATTTATAGTACAATGAATTATACCTGGCAAAAAATATGATGCGTATATTCGAAAATTTCCGGACAACGCTCGTACTACGGGTAGTGGTTTCAGTTAAATAGACTTTACAATTACAGACGGAATATTCTGTCTGCAAAATAAATAATTAAGCAGTTTATGACTTTACACTTTAGCGCATAGGTTTTAGTGTGAGTAACGTTTGTTCGGTCGTCAAGATATTTAGTATTGAGTTTAAAAATTACAGTCAGAACACTCTTTTACTTTGAACACCAAATTTTACCCATATGTTTGACCAAATGAAAAGTTGTCATGTACCCGACAGTGAATGGTGAGTTGGGTAGTTGAGTAGTTGAGTAGTTGAGTAGTAGAGTAATAAAGTAGTAGAGTAATAGAGTAGTAGGGTAGTAGGGTAGTAGAGTACAAGAGTAGTAGGGTAGTAGAGTAGTAGGGTAGTAGAGTAGTAGAGTAGTTGGGTAGTAGAGTAGTAGCGTAGTTGTGTAGTAGCGTAGTTGGGTAGTAGAGTAGTAGCGTATTAGCGTAGTTGGGTAGTAGCGTAGCAGAGTAGTAGCGTAGTAGAGTAGTTGGGTAGTAGCGTAGTAGACTAGTAGAGTAATAGCGTAGTTGGGTAGTAGAGTAGTTGGATAGAAAGTTAATTGTAATCATAAGGGTGGGCCATGTAAAAATATGCAGAAATTTTTTCAAGAGCATGTGTATTAAAATTAATATTAGAAATAGAAATAAAATGTATCAGGATCCATGTGTAAAATTTATACCGCAAACCCGAACCTCAAACTTAAAGGTTGAATTTACTGTCTTGGCTAATCCGTGGCGGACACAAGGGGAGGGGGGGGGGGCTAAGGGGTCCGAGCCACTACTACCCAACTACTCTACTACAAAGGGCCTTCGCTCAAAACGTTGAGTTTCTGCTTATTTTTTAAGGTAGTAATATAACCACTCAGCACAGCATTTTTACTCTACTACCCCACTGCTCTACTACCCTACTACCCAACTACTCTACTGCCCAAGTACTCTACTACCCTACTACCCAACTACTCTACTACCCTACTACCCTACTACCCTACTACTCAACTACCCTACTACTCTACTACCCAACTACTCTACTACTCTACTACTCAACTACTCAACTACCCTACTACTCTACTACTCTAACTACCCTACTACTCTACTACCCAACTACTCTACTACTCTACTACCCTACTACTCTACTACCCTACTACTCAACTACCCTACTCCCTACTACTCAACTACCCTACTACTCAACTACCCTACTACTCTACTACTCTACTATCCAACTACCCAACTACTCTACTACCCAACTACCCAACTACTCTACTACTCTACTATCCAACTACCCAACTACTCTACTCTACTACTCTACTACCCAACTACTCAACTACCCAACTACCCTACTACTCAACTACCCTACTACCCAACTACTCTACTACCCAATTACTCTACTACTCTACTACTTTACTACCCTACTACTCTACTACTCTACTATCCAACTACTACCCAACTACTCAACTACCCAACTACTCTACTACCCAACTACCCAACTACCCAACTACTCTACTACCCAACTACTCTATCAAAAGAATATGCTTGATAATCTCTCACAAAAATCATGAGAAAACATGCAGTATGTTATTTTTTGAGCACTATATATGTATTCTGTACTTTCATGTCAAAATTTTAGTAGATTTCCTCGACCAGGGAAGAAAGTTTCCTAAAAGTTTGAAATTTCTTAGAGATGATCAGCAGTTTTCATAAAAAACGTTGATGTGCATTAAGTCAAAGATGATGTGCGCCACTGACCCGAAACAGAATACCTTTTTGCATTATATTGAATTTTATATTGAAGTGATTTTTGAACCTGTTTTATGTTCATCTTTGGACTTCCTGGAGGATTTACCTCCTTTCTGACTATCTGGGTAAGGTACCAAATACCCTTCTGGATCTTCAGGTAGTTTGGGTGTTGCTCTAGGACTGACTGAGTCATATAGGTCGTCATCAGGTGTTGCAGGTAGTGTCTTTGTCTGATAATCGTTGTCAATATTATCATCAGGGGCTATGGCAGTAGCAGTTGTCACACGGCCCACTACATTAAGTTTTATATTACCAGCCATCCTACAGGAATAAAATATTTGAAATATTATACAATAATAATTATTAAATTGATTTACAGTATTATCATAAATTTCACACTTGTCAAATGCACATCAAACAGCTTTCAATTTGTACCAGTTGTCTAAATTGTCTCGGCTTTTTTTTTGGAAGGGGGGGGGCTGAAGAAGCAAACACTGAAGGGGTGAGACCTACTAGGGTGGTCCAGGGGCATGCTCCAGAAACATTTTGAAATCTAGAGTCCCTGGAATGCGATTTCAAGCTATTTGGGGGTGATATTTATGACCTCACTAAGATGTACCTTCTTATGATATTTGCATTGGCTTGGTAATGTGTATGCCCCCTCCCCAATTCTATACAGATTTAGACCATTGGGCCATTCCCCCACACACACAAAGAAAATTATTGGGACACCAGTGCCCCCGCCACCCCTACTTCCACCAACATGTTGGATTATTTTTGGCTCGCATAGCAATAATGCTTCTAGAGTGTATACATGTCAGGGGCAATTAACCTAACAGACCTGCTTACAACAATTCATGCAGAGATAAATATTCAGACAAATGACATCATGGAAATTCTTCAAATATCATGATAATTAAACCAATGATAAATATTCATATATCTACATCTTGTGACACCAGTATGATAGATACTAATCAAGAATAGTCACAAGTAGATCACTTACTTGCATATATTCACATGCATTAAATTTTGAACAAGCTTTCGTTGGTAGGGATCCATATAAAGTAAAATTCAACATTTCGAGCGAAGTTATAGTAGACTAACTTCCTCTTTGGCTATACTAAAGTTCTTCCCGATGGATGGCCTTCACTGAAAATGTAGAATTTGGGAATAAGCTGCATCCCTACCAACGAAAGCTTGTTATTATTGGAATATTTAAGCTCTTTAAGTGGCAATGTGCACAGTGCCCTGCATCCTGGCCTGCTCACAGCCTACCTTGATCGGTTCACCCCTTCTTTGTACTTATTTTACTGTATCTGACACCAAACAATTTCGCTGGTCACAAAATCACATACAAATGTGTGAAACATATAAAATTTGGCTATGCAGATAAGCTCTTCAAGGATGTGATGTGCAGTCATGTTTGAAACCGTCTTATTTAATTAATTTCCTACAAGATGTTGTCATTGCAAATACTGTATGCAATATCAGCTATAAAAGTTTGCCCAAACACCAAGGGGGGTCTTTAGTCAATTTATTGTAGCTATTTGATGCATTTTTAAAGGAAAATAAATGAGCAACTGCAGTTCAGTCTTCAAATAAAGTATATATGCAAGTACATTCACTTCAGTTAATTAATCTGCAGACTGCAGTATAGCATGAGTACGCCGGATTATTTATAGTACATTATGAAATTGATAATGTTTACACGATTCAGCGCTTCCCGTTTATAGTGCAATCTGGTTAATAATTTATACGTTGGTTTATGCTATCTTAATATGCCCTTTATAATACATGTCCCCGTATCCCTGTAACACAGGAGATCTACATGCTTTAAGAGACCGAGAGTTACAGTAATAAAATTACACAAATTTGCTACAAGGAAATACACACTCTTTATCATGCACACTCCTCACACTTCAAACTTACCTTCATAAATCATCAAATATAGACCACTTGCTCACAGTAAATTGTTCATAACCAAACTATATGCTGTAAAATTACATATTTTTCGATAATCTGATACGAAAACCGAGAAATTCTCGACTATTCATTCACATACTTTCAAAACTCAACGTTCGATAGTATTTATAAAGCATGAAATTTGATACGTTTTAACGTTTTGATCTCTTCCGCCTTTGCTCTAACAATAGACTTCCTTTTACAAAATTCCTAAATTCCTCACGTCAGCTATAAAATTCCTTGTCTTTCGTTCAAATCCTAATCTCATTCCCAGTCAGTGGATAAATGGGCATCCCAAAAAATCTCGATATATATGTAAAAAATGAACCATTTCACGAAAATTAGAAACCAAGTTTTAACTGGGTAAATTGTATTTGCTACCTTAGAAATTTATAGATATCGAAACTAAGTCTGAAATCTCAACATTGAAGTCTTCTTAATTAAACACCAAAAATATACCCCCTAAAAATGCTGCCTCAGAGATGCTAGCCTGCTAACAGGCTCTCTTCAATTCCACCGCGCGTACCGCGTACGGATGAGGGACTGTGGAAGAGTCAGGTAAAAATGAAGAAGCTGTGGTATACATGCATCGCGATCGCCATCGGATAAAGTTGTTTGATACATCCATTACTCTTCCAGCCTTTATTCTACTTGTCTGAACTAAATTCTCGTTTCCCGGGAGAAAATTACTGACAGTCATAGCTTACTGCAGCTGTAGACGTAAACCACGTTTCACGACACAACGTCCGTCAACAAAAATCACTCCCGTGATTTCACATTTCACGAGAACAAATATCGGTATTTCATGCACGGCTCACGAAATTTAGGAATCTCTAGAAAGTCGGCTATTGGCCAATGTCTAAAAAATTTTGCTTGGTATTTCCATGTAAGGTCTGCAGTCCAAAATCTTGAATACCTATTTACCTTGGCATCTACTCTGCTAGAACTTGAGCGCTGAATTTTCGCTCGAGCTGAGATTTCCATCTCATACAAAAACCAGTTCAACATTTAGTTTCTCATCAAGCGAGATCTATCAAGCACAAAATCTTGAATAGCATTGGCCAATGCGCGCTTTTTGTGGGGATGATTTGAAAAATTGTGAGGATGGTAAAGGTTATTTTCGTGAAACCATGGATAATAAAATAAATGGACAGGAAACTAGCTGACGTGACCTAATGTTTTCAATGGGCTGATGGCGTGATTGGATGTTGAAACCTAGTTGCAAATCAAATTCTCAAAAACAGCATGTTTAGCAATAATACAGCTAAACATTTTAGTCAAAGAGCAAATGAATATAACCACGCCATTCTACGATGAAATCTCTAAGTATTCCCAGTCAATTTTAGCAAATATTTCAAGCACTAAACAGTGAAAAAGGCATCCCAAATTTCGTTAAAACATTTACCTTGAATATTTTGTCGTTAGGCATGTTTTTAAAACAATTAGACCAGTATATGCTTCAATATTACTCTTTTAAAGCGGAAAGTACAGCGAAACAACAAAAATGCCGAGACCTTTGCAATACGCGTGACGTCACAGATTGCAACTAGGTTGTTTTTGCCTATGTCAGCTAGAGTCCTATCCATTTATTTTATTATCCATGGTGAAACGTAAATGACATTTTTATTTCTCGTGAAACGTGAAATGGCTCAGTTTTACGTCAATGGACAATGACAATGGTGATTTAATCCTTTATTTGTTTTAGGTCATGACACGAGATTTAGTTATCACGTCACGTTCATCTGAATCAACGCAAGGGTACATTTGTAGTAAGCGTAATGATTCTCAGCACGTACGGACTCGATTGTCTTTATTTGAACTCGAGAAGTCTAAAAGCTTTCGTTAAGACAGACGACAACTGTTCCAAAATTTGTAAAATAAACATATTTCAACAATTGGTTTACTGCGGTGGTTATGACGTTGTCTGTGTTTGCGAAACCTGGCTCAACGACTGCGTGCTCGACAGCGAACTGTTACCAGGTTACTCCATTTTTCGCAGAGACAGGGTTGGGAAGACGGGTGGAGGCGTGTTGGTTGCGGTAAGAGATACCATTCGTGCAAAACGTCGAACCGATCTGGAGGGAAATAACGTGGAACTAGTTGTAGTGGAACTTTTCAAAGCCAATAATCAATCTATCATATTGTACACTTTCTACCGCCCTCCTAGTTCTACTTTGGATTCTATACAACAACTCAACTCAATTCTTGACAACATTCCTGAGTCCATGTGCATCATTCTTATCGGGGACTTCAATCTGCCTGCCATTGACTGGTCACTAGATCATCCAAACCCAAACAATAATGGTGGCCTTTTGGAAAACAAGTTCTGCGATTTAGTTGGTGACCACTTTCTTGAACAATTAATATCTGGCTCCACGCATCGTGACGGCAACAAACTTGATTTGCTGCTCTGCAACTACGCTGAAATAATCAAAAATGTAACATCATCTACCCCTGAACAGTTTGGTTTTCCTACCGACCACCACATCATAGAATTTGAAATCCAACAAAAGTTTGCTCGCGTTAAACCAATCAAGCGAACAATCTTTGACTATAGACAAGGGAATTTCGAAGAACTTCGGACTTCTCTATTGCAAGCAGGGTTCGATAGTGATGGCGTATTGACAGAGGAAATTGACCAGCACTGGACTCGTTGGAAAGAGTGGTTTCTCGCGCATGTGAACAAATTTATTCCTAAGAATGTTGTTAAAGACACAAACTCGCCACCCTGGGTTGACGGAGATGTAAGGCACTTACTACCAAAAAAATATGCTGCGTTGAAAAAGTACCGACAATCCAAAACTACAGCCCGTAAACAGAAACTCCGAACTCTGACTCAAACTATCAAATACGCAATGAGACAAAAACACCGTGACTATCTTGTGAAAATTAAAGATTCATTTCTCGATAATCCCAAGCTATTTTGGAGCTACCACAAGTCGACATGTCGTCATCGTGAAAGCAAAGTGTCGGAAATATCGTACAAAGGCGTAACGGCGAAAACTGCAGCCCATAAAGCTGAACTGTTCAACGCGTCGAGAGTTGACGACGAGAAAGACCTTGGCGTAATCTTCTCCAGTAAACTACAGTGGAACTTACATATCAACCAAATGGTATCGAAAGCGAATAGGCAGCTAGGCGCGCTTAAGAGGACTTGCTACTCACTCACAGACATCAACATCCGACGTACACTGTATCTTTCGCTGGTGAAGTCGAAGCTCAGCTATGCAACACAAGTTTGGTCGCCTACTCACAACAGACAACTCAGTGAAAGGATTGAAAGAGTACAAAGAAGAGCCACAAAATGGATTCTAAGGACCGGGACTTGTGAAATGCCATACAAGCAACGGCTGTTGAAATTGGAACTCTTACCACTCTCTTACGATAGAGAGATGAAAGATCTCGTATTTTTCTTCAAGGCGTTGTACGGTTACGTCGATCTTAATATTAACAATTGCGTCTCTTTTATTCAACAATCAACATGGACGTACTCGACTTAGCCAAGCTACTGGTGTAATGCTTCAAACTCCTATGTGTAGAACTGCTACGTTTCAATCATCTTATTTCAACCGTATTGTCAAACCGTGGAACAATGTATGTCAAGATGTCAATCCAGATACATTCTCTAGCCCTATCTCTTTCAAAAACTTTCTTAAACGCAGCTATTTAGAACTTCTACGCTCTGTATATGATGTTGACCTACCCTAGCTGTACTTGGTTCTCGGTGTGTGACTGTCCCTGTCACAGAGAACAACGAGAATAAATGTGTGTTTAATAGACCATCTTTGAGGCTATTTTCCAGTGCAGTCCCTTTGCCCGCGTGAGCGGAAAGGACATTCATTTTTGTCCGCCTGAATGCTCGCGGACACGCCATGAAAGTAGAACTAGTTTTTCACATGATAAAATCGCGTGTGCGGGGCGACTGCGGTGGGAAATGGCCTTTAAGCGTCTGTGTGTAACCTGTCTGTGTGTGTAACCTGTCTCTGTGTGTGCTTTGTCTGTGAGCGTGCGTATATGTATACTATGTGTATATAAGTATATAACTGTACATATAATCATATAATTGGACGCCGGAAGGTGCCTTGCATGGGAACTTTTCAAAGAGTCCCGTTCGTACCTTGCCGTTTTGGATCTAGCTTTCAAATGTGTTATATATATATATATATATATATATATATATATATATATATATATATATATATATATATATATATATATATATATATATATATATATATATATATATATATATATATATACATTGATCCAAATAAATTTGTTAAATTGAAATTAAAATTAAAGAGAAATTTCCAGTGATGTGCACGGGATTTTAAGTATTGTTAACAGTTTTCGGCAGGAAAAGAAGAAACTGTCCTCTGGTTTTACATCTTTGTTTTCTTCTTTTATATTGTAAGCGACTGGTCGATATATGTCGTCCATGCATGAAGTTCGTAAACCTGCTTTACATGTAGAAGAGCCCATTTAAACAAAAGAATCTCACTTGAATCCTCGTACCCCTTAAAACCCTGCACCAACATCGTCAATAAATATAATTGTAAATTCCTTTAGACTCTTCGAATTCCACGCACTAAACTTCGTATACAACTGAACAGGATCCGTGTTTTAACTACACTTTTTAACGGTAAACGGGTATGAGCGAAAAGGATGTATTTTTATTAGTGTGTCCGGAAATGGGATTGATATGCCCGGTGGACTTTATTGCCTGTAGCTGACGTCACCGACCATGCTACCAGAAGTGCAAGCTAAGCATGTTTTCTATAAAGTATTCGGGAAAATTGTGAAAATATACAACAACATTGTGATTTTTAAGCGAAAATATATTGTTTTAAACCTTTTATTGTGACTTGTTGTGGGATACCTATCCTTGGAGGCGGGAATCCCCAACAAGTGTCTTATTTTCCGTGAAACTTGAAATAGAAGATTCTTTCTAATTCGTGAAATGATTTTATTTTTCGTGAAACGAAACATGAAAAACCCCTTCGGTCTTTACCACCCTGTTAAATGAAATCACCATTTCCTGCACTTTTAGAACAGTTACTAACGTTTATAACGCTTGCCAGAAAACCCTTACTCTTTGAAAACATTTTAAGTATGTAAATTTCCTGTTCATAAAGATGCATTCTTTCGAAAAGCCCTGTGACCAGTAAGTACGTCCTTCAATTTCCCTTTCTTATAGCATAAGCGTAGGAGGCAACTTGAAGTTGGAAGGGCACTTAGCTTCGTCTTAAGGGCACTTCTTCTGTTAGAAAAGGCGAGTTTCCCCAATGTTTAGGCTTGGGAAATTTTAAGAGGCACATTGAAGAAAGCTTGGGGAGGGGTACTTGCCCTTATGCCCTTCCTCTACTGTTCTACCTCACTGTTTTGTAGATTTGCATGGTCATGGTACACAATTGCAAATGATCTGTTAAATAATAGATAGTTGGTCTGGTTACCTATATATCGAAATTTTATGTCAAAAGTCCGAGGTTTTGGTAAAGCTGCTATAGAACGTTAACGGAATAGCGATTTCCCATACGATTTGGTATAATCGACGAAACATACCTGTAATTGAAATGTTACAAAATGATTGCAATGTTGATTCTGAGAAATATCGCACTGTTGAGTGTTGGGAAGTAGTAGGCTAGTAGCTGCCTTCTTGACCGTACGTGTACTACGGACACGCGCGTATAGATAGACTTAGACTTGGTTCAAGTCCGTCTCTCAAGGGATTGAAAATAGCGATGCACGCAAGCGGTCAAAAAAGGCGCGAAAATATGAGAGAAAAGTAGGAGAGACGGACTTGGATACCCTGAAGCGCGCCAAATTTTACCGTCGGATTTTTCCCACGGAGGCGTGGCATTGGGAGATTACAATGACAGAAAGTCATGAGTTATGCTTGCTATAAATAGACAATATAAAGGAATCATGTGATTTATAGCTGTGAATCATGTGATTTATAAACATTTTGTGCAACATTTTATATAACACGATGAATATAAATTAGGCCACTATTTGTTGTATATTAGTTTCTCATCCCCGCCCGCATGCTTTTTAAGCAAATGGTCTTGTTCGCCATTATTGCCATTTTTGACCATTATTATAAATTTTGTAATGTCTTCAAAGCGAAATTCGAAAGAAAGACAATTAGAAACGTTCCCAAACCAAATGTCATTGTTAAAATACGAAATTTCATACCAAAAGTGCCATTTTCTCCCGCATTTACGTACACGCTCATCAAATATGCAAACTCGAGACGACTTGGCTACAAAATTATTTCACATGTGGAGCGGCCATGTTTTTAATATGAAAACATGGTTTCAGTTGCACTTGCTAGTTTTGTTTCAGTTGCACTTACAGTTGTGTAAAACATACATGCACAACGATTCCCGTATTTTCCGGTAGGCACTATATAAATGCTTAATGCGCACTTTTCCAAATTAAAGTTATTTTATGGAGAGGGGAAACCCGGCAAATAATGGCATAATGGTAATGGCCCGCCCGCCCGCATCAACTTTAGGTGAAGCTCCGGATGAGAAACTAATATGCAACAAATAGTGGCCTTATGTACAAAATACTATTTCGTACGGATTGCGTTCACTCGGTTAAGCTTGGTTCACACGATGAAATAAGCATAAGCACAAGCACAAGCAGCGGAACCTTTGATGTGCATAAACGCAAGCATATAAAGAAGAACGCAACATTTGTTCTTCTTATGTTTATGCACATCAAAGGTTCCATTTGCTTATGCTTATGCTTATTTCATCGTGTGAACCAGGCTTTATAGTGAAGCTATGAACGCTCAACGCAGAGTGATAGAAGCGTATACGGCCGGCCGAGATGTTCTGATGGTAAATGGTTGCACCAACTGGATCAGAAAAAAGCCTGATATTTCAAATTGCTCCTTTTGTTTTCGACCATTTACTCTTCTCCCCTCGCCCCCAAAAGACGGACTTGAACCAAGTCTAAAATAGACTAGTGAATTTGGGAATGGCCACGTCAATGAAGACGTGCTCACCAACCATAGCATTTTTAATTTCTTATTCTACGACAGAGGCGACTATACATCGTATTCCTCCGTCGCGAAGAGGCTAAAGCAGGGGGGGGGGGGGTGTAGTATCGCATTTACCGACAACATTTCAGTCGCTAATTACCGGTAATATCTTTTCCCGAAATTGTTGGCGATAAATCCGATTATTTGCCGACAAGATGTTTTCATTAGGGGGAGGGAGAGGGGGGTTGTCACACACATATATATTGTTATACATGTAATGGCGTTTGTGGTTGTTCATGTCCCGCCTGTGTGTTGGTATTTGACAAAGTCAAATGAATGAATAAATAAATATAACATTGAAAAATAAACGTGGTGTTTCCATTCATTAAACTTTAAAACACTGAAAGACAGTATAATTAATGTCACTGATTATTCTTATATTTATACAATTTATCGTTAAAGGCTTGTATAACAGTGTTGAAATATTTAGTTTAGCTTGATATGATTTATCCCAATCAAAAATCATTGTTCTTAAATATTTGCGAATGGGTCCGTTATTTATAAACGGGGTTTGATACGCCCGTTTATTACGCCTCTTCAATACCATCACTTGAAGTTCCATAATATCTTGCAGATTTCGTAAACGAGAGTTATCCACCTTATTGATTAGTCCATATTCTACCATTGTTTACAAAGTCAAATACGACGATAACATTTCATTTGCATCACCGATTTGTTATATCGTAAATCTTTAATTATGAGTTAAGATTGTTGACGTATAGAGTATAGACAAACAAACATATACAAAGAAACAAACATAAAGATATAACATATAAACAAAAAATAACAAGCAACCAAACAAAAAATCATAGCACTAGCATTGCAAACGTAATGACAGACAAGGAATAGTAAAAACAGTAAGAAAAAAGCAAACAAATATTAATTACAACCAATCGAAAAATAAAAGATATAAACAAACAAATATGAATAACAATACACAGACGTACATGCAACCAGACAAACAAAGAAATCTGAACAAACAAACAAACCAAGTAGTTAATCAACAAGAAAAACAACTAAACATGAACCTTTTAAAAAATTTACACACTAATGAAGTCCATGAGCAAGCTGAGTGGCAAGCAAGACATACTATACAGTACAAATAACTGAACAAGAGGGAGATAAATAAAGAAACAAGGAAACAAACAAGCAAAATGTCATTTAAGAATATGACTCTTTGCGCTTTCATGCATGAGGATTGAAGTAGTTTATACACGGCGCTTTAGTGATGAGTGTGCTTTATTTCTTTCACACCAGCTAATGTAACCCACATATCTTTCGTCTGTGTCACACTTCTTTTCAACGCACTATAATCAAGTAGATCCGAGTTCCATATAGCAGCGCCTTTAAGGCCAGCTTCGACTGCATATTGCAGTTTAATCGCAAGGCTTTCCGGATCGTCATACCACACTTGGTGTTTTTGATTGATCATATCAATATAGTCAAAATACGGACTCTGACTTCCCTCGTCCCATTTTCTACCACTCTCTGTACGAGTGAGCAACAGGTCGTTGATGGTCGAGTAGGAAATCTGTTTGCCAGCCGCATCGCTACAGTTTGCGCCTAGGTAAGGTACTCTCTTGATGTGACACGTGTCCACACCTGTGAAGGCTATACACGAGTAGTCGTAACCGTACCATGGTAAACCAAGGACAAGCTTCTCAGGTGGGATACCCAAATCCAGGTACTTAGATACACCTAAAAACGTAGAGGGAACTATTTAATAGAGAACCAACGAACCATTAGGGTCTGTTCACGTCACCAGGAAACTCACCCAAGTGAGATTTGGATACCTAATTGTTAAAGGACATTGGCAATAAAAAATTAGTTTAGTTCATTCGAAAGAACTTCTAATCTTGGATTAGTGAGGATATGCATGTTATATACGCATGCCAATTTTTTATCTTGAGAGTATAAAACGATCAATATGGGTCCAAAATTTCGTTTCTGGTTGCTGTCTGTAATTTAGAAATGATTACAAACATTTCAAACAATTTTGAATTGTTACTCGGTCATTTTAGAGTATAGTTTTATATGGTTAACCCAACTCCTGACGTCATCAAAACCATAGTTAATGAGGCCAAGAATTATAATAGTCCAAGATGGCGGGAGAGCTCATTAATTTCGGTCTAAATATTTCGAGAGCTAAGCAAGATATGACAAATCGGTAATAGAGTTTAAAGGTAGGTTACAGTCCCTTCTGCGCATGCGCGGACTTTGTTTACGTTTTTAGTATAATTTTAATAGAAAAAATAGAGGATGCGTAGCCAGGTTGAAACATTATTTATTGAACGTTCTCTGACTTAATATTTATTTCTACGAGCTTTCGGCTATCAGTCTATGGCCTTCGACGGGTGTATACAAATGATTCTATAAAGGAGGTGGTATGAAATCTGAGACTATCTATGCTATGTTACAAATGGGCAATATGAATATTTAATTAATTAATGTTTCTTGAGTTCCTTTTTTAAAAGTATTGTGTATTGTGCTGGAAGCGCATTAGAGTTATTATCAGCTTCGTCCGTTAGTGCAGTGTGCCAGGACTCTAAGGTTTTAAGGTTTCTATGATTTTCCTTGTCTATCACTTTAGCATTGGCAAAGTCAATTACATGATCTTGAGTCCATGTGTGTTTTGCAACATTCGATCCCTTCTTGCTTTGTTTTACATTCCTGACGTGTTCAGACTTTCTCGTCTTCAGGGATCTTCCTGTTTCGCCTATGTAGCTCCAACTACAATCTTGACACGGTATTTGGTAGACCACGTTCTTTTGCTCTTCAATTGGTGGTTTCTGTTTTGCAGATGGAAACTGGCGTTCGAGGGTTTTCACTGGCTTATTGTAAACTTTGATGTCATGTTTTTGGAGTGTTCTGGCTAGGGGTTCGGTTAGTCCTTTGATGTAAGGTAGAACCGCGATTCCTGCAGGCGGCGACTTTCCTTCGACTAATTCGAAAAATGATCGGACTAACTCTTCAGGGCTTACTACAGTTTTGTTCTTACGTTTTTTGATCAATCCTGAAATTGATTTCTTTGGATAACCATTTGATGCCAGAACTGTGGTTACATGATTTAGTTCTCTTTCTTTGCTTTCGTCGGTAGTAGGAAGTGACAATGATCGGTTGATAAGTGTTGTTGCAGTACTAATTTTATGTCTTTGGTCGTGGTGTGATAAGTAGTTTAAGTATAACGGTCTGTGTGAGTGGGTTTGCGGTAAACGTCAATAGAAATTAAGCCGTCCCTTCTAGAAATTAATGTGTCAAGGAAAGCAATCTTTCCGTCCTTTTCGTTTTCAATAGTGAAATTAATGTGTGGGTCAATGGAGTTGAGTGTGTCATGAAAAGATGATATGTTAGTCTTTTTTATTATGGAAAAACAATCGTCAACAAAACGTTTCCAAACTTTAGGTGGTGAAGTTGCGTCTCGGATGGCCTGTTCTTCTATCACTTCCATGCACAAGTTAGCAACAATTGCGCTAACAGGGCTGCCCATGGCACATCCATGAAAACTGTAGCAAGCCCTGAAGAGTTAGTCCGGTCATTTTTCGAATTAGTCGAAGGAAAGTCGCCACCTGCAGGAATCGCGGTTCTACCTTACATCAAAGGACTAACCGAACCCCTAGCCAGAACACTCCAAAAACATGACATCAAAGTTTACAATAAGCCAGTGAAAACCCTCGAACGCCAGTTTCCATCTGCAAAACAGAAACCACCAATTGAAGAGCAAAAGAACGTGGTCTACCAAATACCGTGTCAAGATTATAGTTGGAGCTACATAGGCGAAACAGGAAGATCCCTGAAGACGAGAAAGTCTGAACACGTCAGGAATGTAAAACAAAGCAAGAAGGGATCGAATGTTGCAAAACACGCATGGACTCAAGATCATGTAATTGACTTTGCCAATGCTAAAGTGACAAGGGAAATCATAGAAACCTTAAAACCTTAGAGTCCTGGCACACTGCACTAACAGACGAAGCTGATAATAACTCTAATGCGCTTCCAGCACAATACACAATACTTTTAAGAAAGGAACTCAAGAAACATTAATTAATTAAATATACATATTGCCCATTTGTAACATAGCATAGATAGTCTCAGATTTCATACCACCTACTTAAGTTTAGCGTCCTTTATAGAATCATTTGTATACACCCGTCGAAGGCTATAGACTGATAGCCGAAAGCTCGTAGATATAAATATTAAGTCAGAGAACGTTCAATAAATAATAATTTTAATAGTTCTTTTGAATGAGACAAACTAATTTTTTATTGCCAGCGAGACAGCCCGGATAGCTAGGTGAGAGTAAAGTGGAACGCATTTTGGCACATTGTGCTTAATGGTATAAAAAAACCTAACCAGCGGCGATTGCAAGAATGCTTCCTGTAGAGCATTGCGATATAATAAGTTTTAATGTGCACGTATTTGCTCAAAATTACCATAATTCCCATATACCTGATTTTGTCTTATTAAATGGTGAATTAGCATATGCAGCACATTCAGGACCAAATATTTGACTCATTTCATCATACGCCATTATAGCGAGGAAATCAACTGACTTTGACAGTGTGAGGACATCGTAACATCTACCATCAATACAATCTGGTGACCACGCAACGTCAAATGTTACCTAGTAAGACAAAATATGGAAATACTATATTTATATATCGAAACCGATAAAGTGGTAAATTAGTCCCTTGAGAGTTGAACGAGCGGGATTGATTTGATGTAGCACGTGATGAACTGTTTGGGTCCCTCGTGACCACCTGCCTCGCTCCTGTTTGACTGCTAACTCTCATCGACTCTAATTGACAACATTGTTGATGAGAGTTTTCACCAGGCGCCCGGTAATATCAACTTTTGTTCTCGTTTGACCGCGGGGCACGAGAGTTGAGAAAACTCTCATACAAACTCTCGTTTGCCAACTCTTCATTGCTATACTTGTGAAACGCATTAATAATTCATGAAGAGAAGACAAATGAAATCATGACCGTGAACGAGTTTGTATGTCTGATCAGTGGCGAGTTTGTATGTCTGATCAGTGGCGAGTTTGTATGTCTGATCACGACACTTCACGAAATATTTGGCGGGAGAAATATCCAACATGTATGCCAAAAGGGTTTTGGTGTCCGTTTAAGGTTCTAAGTTATGCGAATCTTCAGAACATGGCTTACTTGATGAAATGAATAAAGAGTCCGGAGTTGTGGCATTTGACTGACATTAGATACTTTTTCTAAGATAATCAATTAATCATGTCGATTAGCGTTGTTGTTTAATGTGCAGTTTAAACTATCAATTCTAATTGTTTAAAAAAATTATCAGTAGAGGTATAAGGAATCCTACACAGAACAAAACAGAATGTATAAAATGAGTATGTTGTAGTATCACCGCGCCCCTCTCCCTCCCTCCTCTAGTGTCCGCTACTGTGTCTAATACAAAATCATGCTGATTTACATAAATTTTAAGATCAATTTTCTCAACAAATATTCTGCAATTTCTGCTCGAGTTTGTATATCCAAATGCTCATGTTGTAAATAATACATATACAGCCTGTATATGTACTATACTGCCGATTAAAAATTATTTTATGTGCATATAAATTGGCCCAACTAGCTTCGTTTCTGGGTACAAATTCCTTTGAAATCTTAACATGAGTACGAGGCTAGTTGGGCCAATTTATATGCACATAAAAGAATTTTTAATCGGCAGACATTTATGAAAAGGGTGTATAATACAGCGCAAAAAAATGTTTAAGTTATGAAGTTTTACAGTAAGCCGAAAATTTTCAAAATGGCCGCTGCCCGACTTCCAGGCATTCTCATTTGCTCTAGCTTCTAAATTACCTGTGAGCCTGGTAGCTTCTTTTTAAATGTTTGGTAAACATTGGCTGTTAGTTCATTGAGTAACATCACTTGCTTACTTCCTTTGCTTATAGGCCCTTCCATATCAATATTCACTCCATCAGCGTGACCAGCAATAGCTGTTATGAGCAAGCCGTTTACCCATTCTTCACGTTTGCTCACATTTGCCAAGTCAGCTATATTGAAGAATCCAACAAGGACAACTTTTACACCCTGGAGAGAAAGTCTAATTAATGAAATTACGACAGTCCTCCGAAAAAACCAGCTACGGGCTTTAAGAGGGTGGTAAAGGGGGAGGGACGAAAACCAGCCATTTCGTTTCATTTGTAAAAAATGAACCACTTCACGAAAATTTAGAAACACGTTTTAACTGTGCGTAAATTTTATTTTCTATCATGAGTATTTCATCCCTTTCCATAGGCGTACGAGACGGGGGGCAGGGAGGGGGCAGTAAACACTTCAGAAACCATGGAAATTCGCGCAAATACTCGGAAAGTTCAAGAAAATTTGGGCAGATTGATCAACAAATCTTTAAATTCAGGTTATTTCATTACAATCCTCCTAAAAAATTCAGGCAAACTTTCACCTGCCCCCCTCCCCCCGCAAAACTCTACATTTTAATCCCTCCAAACCGCCCACAATCGGTATTTTTCCGTATCAAGACATCAGTCGATCGCAAAATTCAGTCGTATTTTCACAATAGCGGCGAAGAATTAATTAAATCAACAATTTTGTCAGCTTTCAAAGTGATAATGTTTTGTGTGAAAATTGTTTACTGTGACTGTGCCTTGTATGTCTGCTGTAGTGTTCGTTTTTGTTCGAATATGCTGTGCAACTGTGTAACCCATTGATCAAGTGCCAGCACTCTCTCCTTGACGAGTAGTATTGCATGGCGTTACACTGCCAGAGCAAAATAATAAAGTAGTTAGGCGCATTATATTCTAAATAGGGCGGATAGTCTGGTTAACCCATCAAGCTGTAATATATTGTGCCCAAATTAATGCACAATTGCCCAATTTAATGCACTATATTATTTTACTTAGTCTCTAACGCCAGATGATTTTACTCATCAAGGGGAGAGTCTTGCACATTAATGGGTTAACTCATTGAGTCCCACTCTCCATGCATACAAGCTCCCCATTCACAAGTAAAATTGTCTGGCATTAGAAAGAGTCTCTTTCAAAGAGTAAAATAATAAAGTACAGCAGAGTGCAATTCCATTTACAGTCGTGGTGTTCCTAAATGTTCTACCAAATTCATTTGTCACATGAACCAATAGGCAATTCCAGCTTTTAGTTTATGCTAAAAAAATAAAAATGGTGGCCATGTAAACACGGAGTGATAGCTTATACTTGTAAATATTGAAATATTTTGATTGTTTCAGCAGTTTTTATTGAAATTTTTCAGCATAATCAGTAATATGATACCTTACTTCCCATCACCCCCTGCACGCATAAATTAAAAGCTGGAATTGCCTAATATTCATTTGAGACATTTGACCATGCAATATTACCCACAACTCCTGTATTTGATCACTTGTGCTCACTTCCTGTCTCTTTACAGCAAGTCATCAAGTCTTCAAAGAACTGATCAAATGAATTGGTTTACATGCACAAATGAATTGATAGAACATTTTAGGAACACTTCCATTGTCAGAACTATATAAAGACTATAAAGGGCAAAGAAAGTGCCTTTACAGTACAGCATGCCCCCTCCTGGCCAGAAGGTATTGTTATTGTTATTGACTTTATTGACACTCCCCTACAGGGGCTTTTTAGTGACACAAATATATATACATATCGGTTAATTACTATAATTATACATCAGATCCTAAATTCATATAATAAGATCACGCAATTACTTTATACACAAACACAACATCAAATTCTTGACAACAAGATTAACAACAGCAGCATACAACGTACATCAACATCATCAACAACGACAGCAAAAACAACAACAACAACAACATCAACGACAATAACAACGACAACGACAACAGAAAAACATGCCCTTAGGCTAACTATCTAGAAATTGCTGAAGCAATTCCGGTTTCAGTTTAATTTTAAAGCTTGGAATAGATTTGCAAAGTTTTAAGTCAGGGTTAATGTTGTTCCAGAGAGTGACAGTTCTGTAATGGAATGTTCTTTGTCCTGCAGTTGATCTGTATAACGGAACGTCCAGCTGTTTAGTATTTCTAGTTTTCTATTTCTAGGTACCGCCGGTACACTAGTATATGACTATATGTGCAGTGGCAGACACTACCTGTATCTTGTAAAGATTATTATTACTGCTGAAGATGATCAAAATAGATTCGAAATATACAGTTCTTAAAATAGATGTGTTGTTAAAATGCATCCTTTTTTTGGAATAGCATATTAGTTTTATATTTCCTAAAACTATCAGCCGGTAAAGGGGCATCTACCCCTCCATAATAATTTCTAAAAGAACGATAGCTACAATTATAAATCACTGTAACAAAGCAGTAACACTAATTTTTCAAAAAATTTAATTTTTCAAAAATGCAACGTACTGTAGGTCCCTGTAGGGAATCAAACAAGCAGCCCTGCGATTCCGGAGCAGCGCTCTAACTAATTGAGCTAGCTACAGCATCCAGTGGTCAAGCTCTTAGACCACAAGTTGATGTATATTATATTAGGGTACTGCCATGTTAAAATACATATGGGTAAATATGAAAATTTTGTTGGCATCTCACTAGATTGAATAACAGTTGGAAGGTTTTGACTGTTGGAAATTATTAAGTGGAAATTAATTAGTTATATATTGCTAATGCATGAAATATAACACAAAAAGTTTAAAGAACTAAAATTTCCAACAACAAAAGGTGGTGTCATGTTGGCAACCTAATTAGCCCCGCCCCAAATCTGACAACGTGCCCACCACTGTGCATGTGCCCTTGGCTACACGTTCCAATGCAAAATTTGCTACTAGGAAATTACTAGGAATTTATTTCTCTGCAAAGGAATCAAGCTTTATGATCTAGTGTGTACTGTATGAATCACCAACAAATTTATCATCATTGGAAATGCAATCAATCAACCAACCAGGGGCAGATCTACCTAGTGCATGGTGTCAGCTAGCACCCACCTAGAGAAGTCCAGCACGTACAAACCAAAAAAGTCTACTTGACCGTACATTTTCTGCTTTCTTTCATCTTTTTTCGAATAGCACTATAGCAATTGGCAAAACTTCTACTGTTAGCTTGTGTTGATTTCTTGAATGATTTTTGTGATCTAACAAAAAACACTCAGAAATAGCTAAATATCATAGTTAAAGTGGAAGTCAAGTCCGTTCTGCGCTCTAATGTAACAGGCCTTAAAATATCTTTTGCAGGCCCGTCTGACAAAATGTCCAGTGACGTTGAGTTTGGGTCGGACATATGTCCGATGACCTTCAGTTCATTTTTGACTCGGAAATAAGTCCGAATGACACAAATGAATAAACGGTAAATGTTGTAAAAATATTAAATAATTTGTTTCTTTTATACTTATTTCCAAGCCAAAATGAACTTGCTTGCCAGAACAGCAGTATTAAAAAAGACTTTGACAACTTAAGCCCATTTTCCACTTCACCATTTCCCTCGCCGCCCCACGCTCGACTGTGTTAAAACAACATTTCCAGTTCACCTTTTATACAATAGTACTCTGATTTTCCATTTAACATACAAGCCTCTAGTCCTGGGCTAGGGTACATTTTGATTTACGTCGGACAAAGCTACAGTTCGGTCGGTCACCAGTACACTTGGGTCGGACAAACAATAAACCTCAGTTTCACTTGGGTCGGACAGAATGTCTGGTGGTTTCCTCTCTACGTCGGGCAATTTCACGAATGGGTCGGACAATGTCTGTGACTGACTAATATTTTAAACATTGCCCAAATTTCGAATGTTTAGAATTTTTCTGAACATAAACTCTATTTCATATTCATTTAGAAGCACAGTGAACCAAAATGGTGTTCAGTACATCATATTTTAAAAAATACAGCAGTTCAAAATGTAAACAAACCATTTGTTTACATACAGACTTGACTTCCACTTTAAATATGTAAACATGTCTTGAAAGGTTGATATTTTCCGCCATATTTTAAAATAATTATATACTGTACAGCATGTTTACTGTATAAAGCCGATATAAAAACCCAATATAAACTTTACAAACAAAAGATCATGTGGAACATAACAAAACGGCGAACGCGCAGATTCAGCCAACTCCAATAATGGTTGTTGAACTTGTTGGGATGGTAGCGTTGCAGACTGCAGAGGAGAGTGGGCAGTCAGCCTCCCTCATGCACTACCCGATGGAAAACTTGCACTCTTCCTTGCAGATAAGGCTAGATCTGCTGCTGTAATCAACACCAATACACCCTTTTGATAATTATGTGATTTATGTCACAACTGCACTGTTTTCAACTTAGGATTTCTCTCATGGGCTTTTTTTCTCATACTATGCACAAGAGAAGCAGAACCAGGGCTGCAAATTACTGTGACAGTCGGACATCGGACAATGTCCGACTAAATTTGGCAAATGTCCAAGCAAAAGTAATTTTGATCGGACATTGGTCCGATCATGACACAAACAAATTGTCACATTATACATTTTTTTGCTGTGACAAAATCCGATTGCAAATTCACTCAATTTGCATTTTGCAATAAAATTTACGAGGCATTCTAGCATTTTACTTAGCCGGAATGGCTATACATACTTGTCTTCAGTGGCGTGCTGGCAGGGGGGGCCGGGGGGCCACGGCCCCCCCAGCTGGCAATTCTTGGGGGGCGCAAAAATGAAAAGGGGGCGCCGATCCAGCCCTGAATTTTGAAAGTGGGTGGAAAAAAACGCGAAATTTGAAAGAATATAGTTACTTCCGCCAAGAAACTGAAGAGATGTGTTTATAGGCTTATAAACAGACTAAGAATATAGGCGACAAAGTGATATATTAAATTATACACTATTTTGTCTAACCGTATTTGCTATAATTTGCTACCTCACGGCTCACACGAAATCGTTCATATCGAAACATGATCAGTGATCACACGCAATGTCTCATTACCGGAATATTGGTCAGGTTTCGAAGCGATCACGGGAATTATGCTCTTTTTTCCTGGCATTAT